>SJJU01070215.1:0-16630 GCA_012932125.1 Conopomorpha cramerella
GAAATCCACGGAATATCGCTGTCCATGCGTATCCCACCGTTCTGGCGCGACCGACCACGGCTATGGTTCATCACGTTCGAAGCAACCACCAAGGAGCTCAAGAAAGGCCAAAACCAACTGGCACAAATGGTTATCGCACAACTAGAGAAGCAGGACATCGAGCAAATCGCAGACCTACTGTTCGACCCACCAGACCAGCTGTACGACGCCATCAAAAATCGATTAATCTCGTCGTACGAAGAATCAGACAGCCGGCAGTTACAAAAGCTGCTCTCTGAAATCGACCTCGGCGACCAAAAACCTACACAATTGCTACGGCGCATGCAAGATCTGGCGAAGGACAAAATTCCAAGCTCGACACTACGGATAATGTGGACCAATCATCTTCCACCACACATTCGATCCGTCCTAGCCGTCAGCGAAACATTCCAGACGAAGACCTCCCTAGAAGAAATCGCTAGGCTCGCTGACAAAATGATGGAGCAAACACAGGAAGTATCCGCTATCTCGCACTCTCATTCGAAACAGCCACAAGAAGCGGACACAAAATACCTACTCGAAGAGATACGAAAACTATCACTCGAAATATCCGAATTACGCTCAAGGTCACAAGGGACACACCGCAACCGACGCCAACGTTTTCCGTCCCGCTCGCACACTCGCTCGCCATCTCGTTCCCGCACGCGTTACGAAGAAACGCCGTATTGTTATTACCATCGACGTTTTGGCGCCAAAGCAAGAAAATGTACTACGCCGTGTAATTACGCCAAAGCTAGAGAATGCACTTCGCCGTGTAATTACGTCAAGAAAGAAAACGAACATTTAAACTAGACAGAACACTGGCAGCGGCGGATTCTAGTGTTCACAACAAATCTTACCGCCTATTCGTAAAGGACAAGAACACAAAACTAGGTTTCCTGGTAGATACCGGAGCGAATATATCCGTATTACCACGGGAACGCGGACAGAAAACAAAAGAACTCTCGTTCAAACTGTATGCCGCCAACAACACAATAATACCTACCTACGGAGAAAAAACACTAGTACTGGACCTCAATCTTCGTCGTCCTTACAAATGGAAGTTCATCGTGGCCGACGTCTCCAAACCAATATTGGGGGCTGATTTTCTGAACCACCACGAACTCATCGTAGACCTGAAAAACCGAAGGCTGATCGACGGCAGAACAAGTCTCTCAGTCAACACTACGATGTACCAAACGGACATACCTACAGTACGAAGTATCGATCCATCAAATCCATTTCACAAGTTACTAGAAGAATTACCCGGTATTACTCGACTCACAGCAATGCAGCTCAAGCCAAACCACAACGTCGAACATTTCATCGAAACCCATGGTCAACCAGTACACTGTCGTGCTAGACCAATTCCACCGCATCGGCTACCGCAGGTGAAGAAAGAGTTCGACAACATGATCGCTCAAGGCTTATGCAGACCAAGCAAAAGCCCATGGTCATCACCCCTTCACGTGGTACCAAAGAAGAATGGTGACATACGAGTATGTGGTGATTATCGAAGACTCAACGCCATCACGAAGGCTGACCGATATCCCATACCACGAATCAAAGATTTCACCCACATGCTGTCTGGAAAATCAATATTTTCCACCATTGACCTCAACAGGGCATACCAACAACTATCCATCTACGAGAAAGATATAGAGAAGACAGCCATCATTACACCGTTCGGATTATACGAATTCCCACGAATGTGCCCAGGACTAAAAAACGCCGGTCAAACATTCCAACGTTTCATCCACGAAGTACTACGAGGCATGGACTTCGTATTTCCTTTTGTCGACGACCTGATTCTGGCATCGGAAACAATGGAACAGCACGAAGAACACCTAAGAAAAGTATTCGGCAAACTGGAAGAATTCGGCATAACAATCAACCCCGCTAAATGTGTACTTGGTCAACCACAAGTCACATTCCTTGGTTACGTCGTATCGAAGAACGGTATACAGCCACCGGAAGAAAAGGTACAAATCATCACCGAATTCCCGAAGCCCAACACAGTAGCCGAACTAAGAAGATTTCTCGGCATGATAAATTACTACAGAGAAAATATACCTAACGCAGCGTCACTCCAAGCGCCACTGAACAAATACCTACACAACGCTAAAAAGAACGACAAAACGCAAATTCAATGGTGCGACGAAGCAACGAAAGCGTTCGAGGAGTGTAAAGCTAGCATACGCACCGCAGCTTTACTCGCGCACCCATCGCACAATGCACCGATTGCACTATTCACCGACGCATCCGACATCGCGGCCGGTGCCGTTCTACAACAATTCATTCAAGAGAAATGGCAACCGCTTGGATATTTTTCGAAGAAATTCTCAGACGCACAACAGAAATATTCAACATACGACCGAGAACTCCTGGCAATCTACATGGCAGTCAAACATTTCCGCAAGATGTTCGAGGGCCGTGAATTAATAATATTCACCGACCACAAGCCGCTCACATACGTTCTACATAAATCGCCATCGCCTACCGAAACGCCTAGAAGAACAAGACAACTACTTTTCATAAGCGAATTTACAACCGATATTCGTCACGTCAGTGGACAGAACAACGTTGTTGCCGACGCGCTAAGCCGCATAGAAACAGTCACTTGCATACCTACACTTGACTACGCGAGCATCGCCCAAGCGCAAGAGAGAGACAGCGATATACCTACTCTGCGGCAACAAAGCAACTTGTCACTGAAAAAAGTTGTACTTCCCGATAGCAACAACGAGATCTATTGCGAGATGTCAACGTCACGTGCACGCCCATACCTACCATCCGAATTCCGACGTACTGCATACGAGGCCATACACAACATCAGCCATCCCGGAGTACGTACAACACGCAAGATGGTAGCGCAGAAGTACTTTTGGCCATCAATGAACGCTGATATAGGCAACTGGGCGAAGTCATGTATTAGCTGCCAGCAAAGCAAAATACATCGTCATACATCGAGTCAGTTATCATCGTTCCCGCCAACTGATCGATTCCAACACGTTCACGTCGATATCGTCGGACCACTGCCAACCACCGCGCAAGGACATAAGTACTTAGTTACTATGATCGACCGTGTAACTAAGTGGCCCGAAGCTATACCTACAAGTGACATATCAGCTGACACCGTCGCTCGATGCATCTACGAACACTGGATAACTCGATTTGGTTGTCCCGCCACACTTACTACCGATCAAGGACGACAATTCGAAAGCCAGATGTTCAAATACCTACTGGAAATATTCGGCGTGAAGAAGACGAGAACTACGCCGTACCATCCTCAAAGCAACGGAATGATCGAGCGATGGCATCGTTCACTCAAGACATCACTAAAGGCGAGATTGGCACAAAAAGAATCGAGTTGGATCATCGAATTACCTACAGTTTTATTCGGCCTACGCGCAGTACTGCATAGTGAGAACGGCGTAAGCGCCGCCGAATTGACTTACGGGTACAACCTACGCTTGCCCGGAGAATTCTTTGAAACGAAGAATATACCTACCGCTACAACCGACTACACATACGTCGAGAGGTTACGTGAATCGATTAATTCACACAAGCCAATAGAGAAGAAGTCACATAGCAACCGAAGCATTTTCGTCCACGACGATCTCAGAACATGCAGTCACGTGTTCGTTCGTGTCGATGCTGTTCGCAAGCCATTACAGCAACCTTACACCGGTCCGTATAGAGTCGTGAATCGCACGGACAAAGTATTCACACTTCAACTACCAAACCGGCAAGACAACATCTCTATTGACAGACTCAAGCCAGCATACGTATTGAATGAAGAGAGTATGCCAGACGCAGTTATACAGCAACCTGTTACCTCAAGCAAGAAGCACGTTACATTTACTGATAACGCAACCTCAGTACCGAACACCGCCCACTTCAAGCCCAAGCCGCAAGTACAGTCAAGGTCCGGTCGCTCAATCAAGAAACCGGTACGCTTCGCTTGAAGGGGAGCACTGTAGCTACTTACCAGAGTACCATACAGAAAACCATTACCTTTACCTTAAAACCAGATTACCTTTACCATAAAACCAGTTACCAATACCACATACCAAAACCTTATACCACAAGTCAAGCGTGCGTCAGATAAAAAGAAACAGAGAAGCAAGTAGTTCTGAAAAGAACTAGTCATGCCGTGCGTCAGATAAAAAGAAACACAGAAGCTCAGGCATTTTATTATAAGAAACAAAGAGATAGTCCTGAAAAGGACTGTTTATGTTGAAGATGGATTCAGGCAGCAGCACCACTCAACACGACGACTGGAGTCAACGCGACGACGACACGACGAGCTTCGACGACGATCTTCATGCGACGGCGGCCGAGCGGGAAAAGGAACGAGTCTATCCTCGTGGTCATCTCACCCCCTCTCGGGGTGGGGAAACGGTGTGTGCGCCGTTTGGCGCCTGCCCGTGGTGTCCTCGCCTCCCGTGAATACGGGAGGGCCATTGGGCGTGCTCCTTTAGTCCCCGGCGGGGGACCAAAGGATGCGGGGCGTCTGCATGGCCAACTCTCCCCCGCCCGGCACGGGCGGGGGCTTGGCTACCAACTCTCCTTCGCCCGGGCGGGCGAAGGCTTGGCTGCCAACTCTCCTACGCCTGAGGGATCAGGCGCAGGCTTGGCGTGTGGAGTCTGTAGATATACCAACTCTCCGTCAGCCTAGGCCTTGCGGCTTCGGCTGACGGCTTGGGGAATCAGCGGGGAGGGTGTCCGGCAACGTCGTCGACAGGCAGTAGGTCGCGCGAGTACGCCCTGCCATCCGGCGGTCGCGCGTGCTGCGGCGCTATGTCCTTGAGGTGGGACAGCGCCGAGGAGTCGGCACGCGCGAACATGCCCTGGGCAAGGCGCGCGATGTGGTCGTCCAGGCTTTCCATGCGAAGGTCCCTCTGGATCACGTCGTTCCTCACGTAACGCGGGGCGTCGACGAGCGTGCGCAGCGAGAGGCTCTGCTGGGCTCGGAGCTTTCGGCGATGGGTCTCCGCGAGGAGCGGATACCATGCCGGGACGGCGTACGTGAGGCGGGTGCGGATGTACGACTTGTACACCCCCACCTTCGTGCGCAGAGGGAGTCTTGACTTCAGCACTGGACGAAGCAAGGCGCGGGCGGCGCGTGTCTGGCCGACGACGTTGCGGGCGTGTTGAGCCATCCTCAGGGAGCGGTCGAGTGTGACCCCCAGGTACTTGGCAGTCGGGGTCCCCTCGACCTCCTGGTCGAGAAGCTTCAGTTTCGGCGGCTGGCGGGTGTTGCGCGAGACGATCAGCGCCTGCGTCTTCGCCACGTTCACCGACAACCTCCATCGGGCGAGCCACGGGGGGAGGGCGTCCAACACACGCTGCTCGCACACTGCAGCGTGGTCCGCCTTGTACGACGCGGTGATGTACGCTGCGTCGTCGGCGTAGAGGGCGAGGTGGGCTCCCCCCTCGGCTGGGATGTCGTCGGTGTAGCGCGCGTACAGGGCAGGGGAAAGGCAGCTGCCCTGCGGCACGCCGGCGGCTACGGGACGCGGCGCTGATAGCGCGTCCTCGACCTTCACCCTGAAGCTTCTCTCTTCCAGGAACGACTGGACCACCTTCACGATCCGGCGGGGGGTCGGCGCCTGGGCTAGTTTGTACACCAGCCCGGCGTGCCAGACCCTGTCGAACGCTTTCTCCATGTCCAGCATGACCGCGACGGAGTGTTCGCGCTTGTTCCAACTCGTCGCGAGCATGTGGAGCACCCTCGTCAGTTGGAGGGTGGTGGAGTGTTCCGGCCGGAACCCGAACTGTTCCGGACGAGGCACGATGTGTGGAGTTAGATGTCGCAGCAGGAGCTTCTCGAAGATCTTCGAGGCGCTGCTGAGGAGTGCGATGGGCCGATGGCTGCCGGGAAGGAGGAGGTTCTTCCCCGGCTTGGGCAGAAGGATGACGTGGGCGAGCTTCCAGCTGCGCGGGAAGTGGCCCGTGCGCATGATGCCATTGCACAGGCGCGTGAGCGCCGCGACGGCTTGCGGCGGCAGGTGGCGCAGTGCGGCGTTGTTGATGGCATCTGCGCCCGGGGCTTTGCGCAGCGGCGCACGCAGGATCATCCTCTGCACCTGGCCTGGGGTGAAGACCACCGGGTCTTCTGTGGCTGCCATCGGCTCCTCGAAGAAGCGCTCGTTCGAGCGCTCGACTGCTGCGACATGTTCGGCCTCGTCTGTCGGGTTCGGTCGGAACTGGCGTTCGAGGTGCTCCGCGAATATCTCGGCGCGATCCATCGCGCGATACCGCGGAGTCCCGTCGGAGTGGAGGAGTGGCCTGGTTGGGGCCGGGGCGTTCGCTAGCTGCCGGCATAGGCGGTGGAGAGCGTTCCAGTCGTCGCCGGCAGCGGCGATTGTGCGGTCCCAACCTTCCGCGTAGTTCGCGTGAAGCTCAGCCGTGACTCGGGCGCTGATGCGGTTCAACTGCGACTTCACCGTCGGGCATCGTGTGCGCTGCCAGAATTTTCGCAGGCGCCGCTTCTCAGAGAGGAGTGTTGCGATGTGTGGCGGCAGGGGGGGCAGTCTCCTGCCGGTGGGCTGCGTGGTGGTGGCCTCTCCGAGAGCGGCCTGGATGCTGGCAGTGAGCGCGACGGTGAGTGCGTCGACGCTGTCGGCGTCGGTCACGGGCTGAGTAGGCGTAGTCTCCTCCAGCTTCTTCGTGAAGGTGGTCCAGTCGATGGTTCGACGTGGCGGCGGCGGTGGTGTGCACGCCGGCTGAAGATCCAGTACCAAGAGTACCGGCTGATGGTCCGACTGCAGGTCGTCGTGGAGGGTTTCCCCGTGTGGCTGGCGGTGGAGGCCCCGGCAGACAGCGAGGTCTATGACGTCCGGGAGATGGACGTCATTCGGCGGGTAATGCGTGGGCATTACCGGGCCGATGACCTCGTAGTGCCAGGCCTCTGCGTCGTCGAAGAGTCGTCTTCCGCTCGTGTTGGTGGTGGTGGAGTTCCACCCTGGGTGTTTGGCGTTCCAGTCGCCGGCTGCGATGACGGGTGTAGGGTTGTCCCGGACAAGGCGGTGTACATCCGCCGCGTCGAGGGGGATTTTCGGCGGCTTGTACACCGCGTAGAGCTGCAGCGGGGCGCCGGCGACGAACAGCTCGACACCCAGGGCGTTGAACGTCCTCTGCTGGAGGACGGGCAGTGGTTGATGGACGACTCTTCTCCTGACTAGTACCGCCAGGCCACGGTGCGGGCGGCCGTCTGCAGTCGACTCGTCGAACCGGTACGTGTGGTACCCGGGGATCTTCAGCTCGATGTTGCTCGTGAGCCAAGTCTCACAGAGCAACGCCACGTCGATGTCCTGCTCCCTGAGGAGGGCTCTCAGCGGGGTGGTCTTCTGACGCAGACTCCGTGCGTTCCAGAAGACCATCCTCAAAGAACTCCTAGGGCTGGAGAACTTTGAGGAGATTATGTATCCCCCGTATGACTACCTTCGTCGTGGGTTGGCGAAGGTAGTCCTCGTCGGCATCCATGAGCGCCACCAGGATGGCGATTGCCTCCCTCAGCGCCTCTGTGTGGTTGTTGTGGTGGTGTGTGCTGGCCGCTGTAGGCCTCGGGGGGGCCTCGGAGTTGGGAGGCATCTTCCCGACTCTCCGCGCGCGGAGCTCGGGGTGCCTGTGCTGGGGCGGCAGCGGCGGGGGCAGCAGTGGCGGCGGTCGGGGTGGTAGACGGGGCGGCGGTCGTGGCGGGGGCTGACGCTCCGTTCGCGGCGGCCCCCCTCTTCTTTGTATTCTTTTTATTCTTATTCTTCTTGGGGGCGGGGGCGGGCGGTTGGCCTCGGTTTGTTGGCCCGTTTGATGGGGCCATCAGGTTCGGTGCGTCCGCCCTCGTGTCGACCACCGCCGGCGTCTGCGGGCCCACTGCTGGGCGCCTTGTGGTGCGCGCTGTGGCGCCTGCCCGCTGGTTCCTCTTCTCCCGTTTCAACACGGGGCAGGCGCCGTGGTTGGCGGGATGGGGGCCTCCGCAGTTGGCGCAGGTGGCGGGCTCTTCGCGTGGCCTCGGGCAGTTGGCTGCGGCGTGTTCGCCGCCACATCGCACGCAGGCCTGCTTGCGATGGCAGCACTGCGACGAGTGGCGGAATGCCTGGCAGCGGTGGCACTGTGTGGGGCCCTTCCTGCCCCTCCATGCCTCCACGCGGACGCCCGGCATGCCGAGGATCTCCTCCACCGCATAGATGCGTGCGGTGTCCTCTTCGCGCTGGATCTCCGCGAAGAAGAGGCAGCCAGGTCGTCCGGAACGGGGGCGGATGGGCCGCACGTAGGTGGCCGCGAAGCCCAGTTCCACCAGCGCCAACCGTAGCTCCTCGGCGTCGGTGTTGGCGGGGAGGCCCCTGATGGCCACCTTCCTGGCCCGCTCTGCCGGCACGGAGTAGCAGAACCACGCCAGACCTTCCGACTTTTCAGCGTCGGTCAGGTGCCGCTGGATGGTCCTGAACTCCGTGTCGGACTTGGGCGTGAATCGCACGCCCATCCCGTAGGGGCGTGCGTTGGGGGCGTGGCCGAGCTTCTCCCGCAGGGCGCGGAAGTGGGCGGGCCAGCTCGGCATCTTTTCGACCACGATGGGCGGGTAGCGGGGTGTCTGCCTGGCCGGGGTGCCGGCCGCGTTGCTCGGCGGCGGCTGGGTGGCGGGCTGCGGGGAGGCCCTCTGCGAGGGCGGGGCGCTCATCGCCGCGGCGTACGACGACGCAGGCGAAGTGGCGTTGCGCGGGCGCTTGTCGGCCTCGCGCTCTTCCTCCTCGCTGCGCTGTCGTCGCGCTGGCCGGGGAGCAGGGAGGTCGTCCTCTTCGTCGAAGAGGCTCCACGCGGACGCGCCGAGCGGCCTCTGGGTTGGGGTGTAGAACAGCTCCTGTTCCAGGAGCGCGTCCGGCGACGTTGCGTGGAGCAGAGGCATCGATGATGCTGCGGTGGCGGTTGGTGGCGGCGAGCGGCCGGGTGCGCGTTGGGTGCGCGCCGAAGGCACCGACTGTTCTAGCCGGTGCCGTACCCCTTCGAGTCCCCCGAGGGAGAACTCTCGCTCGAGGGCCTGGCGGGAAGGCGCAGGGCGGGTGATGGCGGCCGCCGGCAGGGACGGGCGATGCAGCAGGCGCTGCGAGGGACCCGCGGTGGCGGCGACGGGAGCGGCGGCGGCGGCGGAGGTTGTAGTGGCGGCGGGGGTGGTGGCGGACGTTCCCGGCGGTGAGCGGGACGTGCCTCGGGCCGGCACTGCGGGCCCTTGGGGGGCGGCTGGCACGGCGGTCTGCGCGGCAGGGTTGCCGCGGGGGTTGGTGGCGACGGCTCGGGGGTCGTACCCCTGGCGTCGGGCGGCGTGTGCGGCGCGGGTGGGCGCGGCTGGGTGGCGCTCGGCGTGCTCCCGGGGGTCCTCCGGGGGCGCGGCGGTGGCGCGTGGCGGCGGAGTTCGCCGCATGTTGCGGCGGACTTAGCCCTGAAAAGGGCTGTTTTATATTGGAGGGTGGCTAGTGGACCACCCTCCAATCTTCGTGTCCGCGGCCTGAGCCGGGCACGGCCTCGGCCTGCACTCGGAGACCTTTCACTCGGTGAAGCTGCTTGAACAGTTCCGAGTTACTTGGAATCCAAATAACAGGCCTAATCCGTGCGCGGAGTAGTGGCAGGCGCGAACGCGGGTATGCGCGAGGGCTCTCGGCGGCGCTACGTCCGCGACTGCGCTCTGACTGGCGTGAACCAATCAGAAGCGAGTGCTTCGGTAGGCGGAGGCGGCGGCGGCGGCGGCGGCGGCGGCGGCGACGATAGACGACGACGGCGGCGTAGGCGGCTGCTGGCTAACGGGCTCTTAATTCCGGTTCCGGTGTTACCGTCGGTCGGAAGGAAGAGTCCCGCGGCTCTACTCGGGTCGTCATTTATAAGCCGTCGCCCCACTCCGAGTTAGGCCCAGGTGTGTGCGACGAAAACACCAGCTGCAAGCGCACGTGCACTCGAAGTAAACACCAGATGTTCGTGCACGTGCACTCGAAGTAAATACTAGGTGTTCGTGCACCTGCATCCGATATTTCAGCATGTCAGTTGGTTGTTGAGGTAGGAATTAGTCCCAGTAGATCATAGTCCTAATTTTAATCGGGATTAGTTATCCGCGCGCCGATACGGCCATTCTGATAGGCGGTGCGTGCTCTGCACCAGCCTTATCTTGATTCTAAAAATAGAGAAAGAGTTCTGCTTTTGTGCAGCGTATCTGTCATTTGACTCAGTAGATGTTTATTTAAAATTGTTGTGAGTAGTTAAGCCACACGTCTAAACACGGGGCAATATTTTGATAATAATGTGCTTTGACCATCCATAACGTCTATGCACTTTTGAATTTGTTTGGAATAAAAAAAATAATTGGGAAGATGCCGTGCTCTGGGCGGTCCTGTTCGCCGTGGTACACAGAGGCTCTAAAGGATGTAGGACAGGTATAAGGATTTATAGTACTTAAACATGAATTTACTTATAACTGTTATTGCCTTGATTGGTCATCATGTGATGTAGATGGCCTTGGATTGTTACTTGCATAGTTACTGTCATCATTTGGCGCCGATATGGCTGCTTGTATTCCAGGCTGAGGAGCTCGCCGAAGTTGGTCGTGTGCTACTTTTCGTGGACGTCCCCTGCCAATTACCTTTTTTACCATGTAGCGATCATTTTTAATACTCGTTGAATATCATATGGTTCACTAAATTTCAAATCTAACGATGTCTGATTTCGGGGATTATTTTTGATCAACACATAGTCGTCTCTACCTCTCCCTCACTACTATACGCCATTTTGAGGAATAGCGCGAATAACAATCAAATCACTATGATTCAATGTTCTGCAATGGTTTTCTATGATAACACACACACACTAACACACACACTACACGTGACAGTTCCTGGATACGATTGATACGACTACTCCGTCCGAGCTCTGGTCCGAGACCGTCCAAGCCCCTCCACGATCGACTTGTAGCCTCCTCACACCCGTTCGGGGAGGGTAAACAGGATCGATGATGTGCTTGTTACGTCCCCAACTGATGGCGAGGATGATTAGTTGATATCATAGGCCAATAGATGGCGCTGATGCTACACGTCCAATAGATGGCGCTGACACGGCCATCCTGCGAAGACACACGTCCTCGTGTGTTAATCTGAAACAACAATTTTCCAAAAGTACCATGGCTCGGCCTTATTCCTGACCCATGAGATAATATTTCAACCGCTCGAATAGCAGAGTTACAAAACCATTTCTTTATTAATCATACCGTTGCCTATTGTCATTAGCATTTACACAATGTCACACGTCTACTGCTTTTACTCTAGATTCAGATACCAATATTCCTTTGACTCAACCAAACTCACAACAATAACTCTACACTTTAATGATAACTCAACATAATTCAATGTCATGTGTCAATTTCTTACAACTTTATAATCAATCCTATACGCGCAACCATACACAGTGGTTCGCCGAGTCACACATGACTCTCATACGATCTCCATGAGATCCGACCTCCGCCAGCACTACCTGCCCACCGCGTACTCATGGACTACACCACTTGTGTGCAGACACCGATTTCTACTGAGCTACGGCTATAGGCTAGTGACTGGTACGGTCTATTTTTACTTATTTTTAACATTGACACCTTCACTCTCAATCAAATCAATTCAACTTCAACATCAGTTATATCAAAGGAATTTTGGTTCTGGGTCATTGGTCTTATTCTTTCGTGAGCGTACTTGTAAGTACATCGAGAATTTAATGATTTCAAAGTATACCGATCTCCATCTAACACCAATCGTCGGCCCCGGGGAATAAAATGACAACTGCAAAATTTCAACTGTTCAGGAGAAATAAAAAACACATTTTTGCTTATAACTCACCTCGCAATGAACGTACATACAAGAAGAGGTTATCACTTTAAACCTAATTTTATGTATATTGGATTATAGTAAGTTTCAATGGAATTGTATCTACTCAATAAAAGTTATGACTAAAAAGGTAAAGTAGTGAAAAAAGAAAAAACATCTGGAAACAGTAACAAACATTATGTTTGTATTACAGGAAGCAAGTGTTTAAGCTACTATTGCAATATGATCATGCACTACTTCTCAATGAAACATTGAAGCAAAGTACGTAAAAACAACAGTCATTTGTCTTTTTATTCCGGATTTTTTTACGATTCATACAAGTGTAATAAGACCATTGTCATTGTTTTAAGGGATTATTAATAACACTAAAAAATGGCAATCAATGCTTGTTTTATTATAAAAAAGAATCCTCCAACACAAATAAAATAATAAAAAAACATTATTTATTATTATTATTATATATATGCAAGTGTTCTGCAAAGAACAAATTGAGTGCGATATAAATTACATGTTTATTTATATCGCACTCAATTTGATCGTCGTCATTTGACATAATTCCGAATAAATAACAATCATTAAAACATCTCACTAGGAATTTTAGCAGAACCTTATCCTATTTGGAATAAAATCTTTAAATAATCCACAAAAATATCATACATATATAAATTACATGTTTATTTATATCGCACTCAATTTGATCGTCGTCATTTGACATAATTCCGAATAAATAACAATCATTAAAACATCTCACTAGGAATTTTAGCAGAACCTTATCCTATTTGGAATAAAATCGTTAAATAATCCACAAAAAGGTTGTTAAATTTAAAACTTGAGTTTTTCTTATTTATTACTTTCATTTAAGTATAATTGTTCGAAAAACAGTAAGATAATTATTACAAAAATAAAATATTCCTTCGTGTATATATTATGTAAGGATTTTTTATAGTTCTAACACACTACTAATAAAATATGGAGATCACTCTTCTTAGTCTTCCGAATGAAATATATTATTTTCAGGGAGAGGCGCAAAAGACAATGATCTGAAAAACCGTGGTAATAGGCGGGTATGTGACCAGATGTGCAAAGGCTTACTAAATCTTCATGCTATGCTTTACTTATAGGAAGGGCTCCTGTATATGCACAGTGTAGCTCTGGCTCGTGGGCTGAGTGAGCTTAAAAAGTGGTTTCCAATAATATACTGTCCGATTGGTTATCGGGTGTAAGAGTATCCTCTGGGTTACTTACATTGCTGTTACGGCTTTCGATAACAAGTGTCTCGTCATGTAAGCTAGTACAAGATGTTATTTCATTTTCGTCATCGACCGCCTGAATGTTTGCCAAACTTGTTGAAGTTGAAGTTAAGTCGCATATAGAAAAATCGTCTTTAGTTATACGGCATTGGATCTCCTTCATCAACCGTTGAATTATATTTAACAAATGTATTATTCAAACATCTTCGCTTTGCCGACTTTTTTTTGTTTAATTGTTTCTGTTCTGAAGTTGAAGGTGTATTTATTTTGTGTGTTTTTTGTGTGACTGTGTTAGACACTTTAATAGTAACACACTTTGAAACGACAGTCGTAAACAACGTTCAAGTCCGCTGTGAAATCTGATCTGAATCTAAGAACACATGATATATCTGAAATAGTTGATGGGGTTTTGGTTATGTTTTGTGCGGCAATCTCTATGAAATAGGAATCTCTTCCATAACTCGAAGGGGTTTTGACATCTCTACTATGGTCAGTTTCCTCAACATAGCTTTTTTTTGCTGTTTCTGCAAACAAAGTTTGCATGATTAGAAGGTTTTTAATAAAAAAAAACCCAAGATTTAGGTACCTACAGGTGTGGTTGTCCATACTAATGGAAGTAGAGCTAATACATCCATGGAACCAAAGCTAAATTTTAGCTCAAATAAATATTATTATAGGTCATCAATACATTTAAATATGATTACTCATTTCTTATTGGAAAATAATCAGGTTTGATATTGCGTTCACCTGGTAAATTTAATTTGGAATCGGACCAGGCGTCTTCGAGATATCGGGAAACATAGGTACATACGGAATAAAAATATTTTGGTTAACATAGTTCCTATTCATATTTTAGAAGTTGGTTAAAATAAATTGATTGTTAGTTTTTTTTTATTACTCGCCACGTAAAATATATTTATTAGAGGAATTCACGGTAGTTTGCTGGTTTTCATTCTAAGTACAATCCTCTGTAAAAAATACATAAACTGTAGAAGAACAGTGTAATAGTGTACCTATTATAATAGACCTAATAATAATTATTCGTATTTTGTTTCGTAATAAAAAATAAACATCAATATTTTAGAGTCGGTCGATAAATTGGAAGATGTTATCCCTACAAATACTGACGCCACGTGCGACAAGATAACTGGATCTACTTATCACATATGTATTACGATTTTACATAGATAAATTGAATTGATGCGTACCATTATTAATACTATCTGTGTTTGCAGAAACGTTACTCATTATAATATTTAACCGTGCACTCCTTTGTCTATTCATATTTTTTATAAATTCATATTTAAATCATAAATGAAACACGAATATGTACATAAGTACGATCTTTTAGGCAATTATTTAATCTTCTCTATCGTAACATTTCTTTAGATGAGGTATCACTAATGGCTCGTAGGATTTAGGCGCGAACGCATTTGAACGGGAATAAAATGACAAGTGCTCTTAGTGAAAATAACTTTCATTCTATAATATCAAAACATTATGGTACAGGAGATTGTGATGTGGATGAGTGAAACTATGATAGTGCAATCGTATGATGTACTATTATTCCTGTTATTTTTATCTTCGTATTCGGCTGAGAACATAAATACAATTTTTAATATCTCTGTAAATAATCATACTAAAGTTTTGTAAAAAAATTGGGAGATGTATTCGACCCTGCAGAGTCCAAAAATGACATAACATTAAAACGATGACAATAGCCGTTGTCATAGTATTCCCCGGGGCCGACGATTCAATGATTTAAAAAGGACCCTTAAAATATCATTTAGGATATTCTTAGTATGATAATGCAATAGGTATTTGATAAACGTGTCTATAAGAACAAAAACGTATTCCTTTAAATCACTTTTTCCGCTCAGCTTCCCAGTTACAACTAGGTATGTGTACCGTATGCCATGGAGCTGTCACTGTCGCGAAGGATTGAATGGAGTTCAGTCTGTACTTTTCCTGATGCTGATTTTGCTACTTTGCACGTGACACAACTATCAACGAATTTCCTGACATAGCGGCTGATTCTTTCAAACCACGCGAGTTGTGGGCATACCACAGATAAAATATTCTGTGTAACGGTTTATTATTTCATGTAACTTACGTTTTCCATCACCGGTCTCGTCACAATCTATTTCACGCCCGTCATTAGTCACTACTGTATTTACTTCCAATCTATTCTCATAATTTCTGATAAGTTTAAGTTTCGTAGCCGTTATCGTAACAGAAAACCCCAAATTCAAAATTTCTTTACCTATCAATAAATTACTTTTCAGAAAAACGTCAGGCAAAACATGAAATAGAATCTAGATCGTATATGAACCAATCTCAACTTCGCACAATATCTGTAAAGTACACAGAACGTTCGCTTGCCCAATGCCAGTTAATGAAATAACATTATTGAATTCTTTACCACTTAAATTTGTCGCAACATTTTCATTAACAAGCGAATATTCCGCTCCCAAGTCATAACAAACATTATAAGACACACCTGAGTGTTCCACGCGCCGCTCAACCCTCGGCGTTACCGGCACACTCCCGACACTATCCCTGGCTGTAGATCCAAGACACACCCACTCGCGTTGTGCCCCGATGTGCTACACTTGAAACACACGATCGAAGTCGAAGGCTGACACTTGTGTTGTTCACCCGAGTATCAGTTGATACGGGCGGCGGCTTCATTTTATTTCTGTTGTAGTAGAATCTGCTTGTTTATGACCGTCAAAATGACATTTCATTGTCGATTTTGGTCGTAAACTTCGGTTCTTTATTGTCGAACCCGTAATTATTAGGTCTATCACTTAGCTGGGTAGATTTTCTCTTCAAACACTTGAAAGCCTGCAATTCTTTCTGTAATTGCTGTCGTGTTTGAATTTTAGTCGTAACAGCCAACCGTTGCAAGCGTGGCTCGTGTGCCAACACCGTCAATACAGCGATTTCTCCGTAGGTTAGATTTTTTTTTCACTTGTTAATTAGTGACGTATTCAGTCGGCTGGCGAAAACGGCGATATTTTCTCCATCTTGAGGTTTCTCGTATTGTAAGTTTATAATTGTAGCATCACTTATTTCAGACGTAATAAATCGAGCAGTAAATAACTCCTTGAATTGCAGCCAAGTCATTCCGGTATAGGTTATTTGGGAAAACCACGTGGATACCAATTGTCTTAACACATTGCTTATGAAAAGAATCAGGTCACTTCCACTGGGAGGATTATCAGCAAAGCATAAGTCAGCTGTCGCACTCCACGATTGGGCATCCGCTTCCGGTCTGCTGGGATCAAATTCCGACAGCGTTATCATTTTCAGAGTGCTCGGCGCCAACGATTAAATCTACGCACGCGTATTCTCATTTTGTTGCTCCATCATTGCACGCCACTCGTAGTCCATGTGTAGATGCAGCAGGAGTGTTGTTTCTTCGGTTAGATCCCACTTCTGATGTCGGGTCAAAAATAGACTTCTGCATTAAATTATGAGTAACGTCATTAATAATGACGTTAC
>SJJU01070218.1:0-23283 GCA_012932125.1 Conopomorpha cramerella
CAATACAAAACTGACGTTCAGTTAGACTATATAAAAAACATGTAGAAAGAGTAAGGTACAATATTTTCTCTCCTTTACTGCGTAGCAGGGTATATATTTGAATCAAAACTGTCATTTGGTGGTAAGGTGACGTATTCTAGTTGTGTTTGGAGCAGGATTCTGAACTTCAGGCTAACTCTAGTACTAGATTTCTGTCACTTTCTGACAGACTACAAACTTACTAATGATGAAGGTAAAACAAACTATTCGTCGTAGGTATAACTCTTTTAATCGGTAAGGGGGTAATGCTCTTGTAAATTACCTTAAGAATATTGTAAATTACAGAATAGCTTGCATAGCAATAAGATAGTCCCAGGCCAGTGCTTTCATTATTATTTTAGATTTTGTTCAAAACGTTTCGTTATTCGCTAGTCGCAATCATATTTATAATATTAATTCTAAAACAATCGTACATACTTCTACTGCCATCTATCGCTGTGAAGCGAAACTAGTACACGGATTGCGAGGCTCGACGCACAGCGATGTGTAGCTACATTCACTATACAACAGATGTCGCTAGTGATGTTTTACTTTATTTATTGCGATTTTTTTAGAAACTATGTTTTTACATGAAATTTACGAAAAAAAATTGTGTAACTCTATGAAATATTTTGTGACATCTTACGTTACGTACACTTTGACTTTTATGCTAGTTAAATTGAATTTTAAACTAAGTAAACCCTCATGTAGCATAAGTGCTTATGTAAGTATATAAAACTTGGAAAGCTCGATAAATGGTCTAAATATCGTTTAAATTAATTCAATAACATAAGATCATTGAGATTGACAAAAGAGTAGAAAGTTAAAGATACTTGGGCGTTGATGTCTTTTGTATGAAAACCGTGATTTATATTACACTTTGTTTACAATACAACATCATTTATTTTACACGACTAATAAGTTGATGTGGACACGAGGTGAATTATGTCTACTTTCATTGGTATAAAACCTACACAAAATCAGTGTAATGACAATGAGTTTAGAGACTATGTCTTGCCATTTCTAGTTTGATAAACATTATGGCTTAGATTGTGTTTCTATCTTATACTAACTGACCCGGCCAACGTTGTTTTACCAATATACATTATTTCCTGCTATTACATATATATATGTATAATACATATAAACCTTCCTCTGTAATCATGCTATTTATCAAAGCAAACCGCATTAAAATGCTTTGTGTGGTTTACATAGGGACGGGCAGTAAGAGGCGACTTTATTTTATTTATAATCCATTATGTAATCAATACATAGGTATTGATTGACTATATACCCGGCATTTCCTGTTCCTGTGGGAAAATGTAATAAAACTGCTTAGGTAGGTTTTGACCCGGGCTTTTACCTATCAGTTAAATCACAATCATTATATTTGTTTTATTTTGTGCGTAAAAGTAACAAATAATTATTACATTTAAAATATTAATAGGTAGATTTAGAATTTGATACAACAATGAAATCGAAACGTTTCTATATCAATGTAGACCAAACGATCGACGACATAACCCAATTTCTTGTCTAACATCTGTTTTTACTTTCTTTTGTAACTTGACCCGTAGGTACAATATCTACACTATTAGGTATGTAGGTCTATTACCTACTTAGTACGTACTTATTGTAACTGACACACTCACCTTTACAATAATAATGGCGGTCACTTGTCAGTTAACTGTAAAAAAAAATCTGCGTAGGAGTGTAATAAGTATTATACATATGAACGTAAAAGTACGTAGTCAACATAAAAAAAAAACAACGATCGTATCATATTTTTTTTAAAAGCCCGCGTTCTGTTTGGTCTAGTTCGCCATGCAAGTTCATTGTTCCATCTAGTGATGGGAGTTGTAAGGTCTTAACAGCCAGTCGATGGTTTCTTTTTTTTGCTGCCCGCGTTCGACCCTCGGATTTGTTTTTGTTCCGAAGCGGCTGGGCGCTTACGTCACTCTCGTACTGGGCCGGGATTCGTTGTTGGCGTTTGAGACTGGAGGTGAGTCACGAAGGCGAACGCGCGCAGTCGATAGTTTTAGTTGTCGATAAAAATTTATATTACTTTGCTATTAAAATTCATAGTGTGCCATGAATGTCTCTGTTTAAACCTCTGTGAAACATGCGTAATTTTATGTTATGCACGTATTTGCTGTAAGTATCTTACGACTTTTAGACAGTGCGTTTTACGTCCCTGAACTAAAGTAATTGGTAGTTAGTATCCCACATAATGCAGGAGTATAAATACTATTTACTCCTGATATTCCATTGCTAACAAAGGATTGCTGCAACTAACAAAAGTTTATTGTTTAGTTTTAATTACCCTTAGCAGTACTATTAAGTATGTAATACGTACCCGAATAACGTACCGTCCGAGCAATTTACAAAAATATTATGTGTAAACATATGATTAAGGTTATTTCACTAATTCTGTCGAATTAAATTGCATGCGGTATTAAAATTTAATTAATAAACTTGTTAGTTATTGCCAACGCGTACCACTTTCATAGTTTAATCCGTGTGATGTTGTTTTCACTGACTTGTACCAGCTATGATTATAAATTCACTTTACTAAGACAGTTGTAAATTAGTTTCACAGTAAACTAGCAATTATATACACGGGCACACCATTTTCTCGCAAGTCAGTCATGCACCGACAATTCGTGCATTATTCTATCGAGGGTTGTGAAAACCATAGTAACGTCGATACTAAACAGTACATCACTAGAGCATCAACAGTTCGCCGGGGCGGTTGGTCCCGCACATCCGCTTTGAGCGCTATGCCGGCCTGTCGACACCGTAAAGAACCTTATTCGGTTTTATATTTGCCCCGTGAAAACTTTAATTCTAAATTCGAACGTTCAAAAGTTTTGCTGGATGGGAATTAATATTGCTTTTTATGCGTGTGGTTCTGTGAAGTGATTTTTATTTGTTTGTGTATGAAACATTGTTTGTTGTGGGTTAGTTTCTATTGTAATACTAGTGCTGTGATTCAACGTCGAACATCGTTAATTTGAAAGAGTTTCTGCATAAACGACGTAAGTTTATTTTCCTTTTAATTCAATAAATTTGGTACCTAAGACTATTTTGACAGTCTTACACGGTTTTCACGAGTAACTTGAACTGTAGAAAATGTAAGTCGCATGCTCCGCGGGGGCTTCGTAACTCAATATTAAACAAGCACTGTTATTTTCTGAGAAAACCACAAGTCTCGGCAGATGGTACTATTGCATTATGTTGTGCCTAACAATAATTTCAATTGTCTTTGTTGATTGCATACTTGAAGCTGATTGGCCATGTCTTGTAGAGGTTCCATGCACTTTTTGCACTTATAGAGTACAATTGCAGTTAGTTTTATTGCATACAAGGTATTCTTTAATTGCCAGAAGTGTTTCATTTTCATTCATTTCTACGTTTATTGTACTCGGAAGTTCTACAAAGTATTTCTTTGTGTATTTTTTTATTGAAGATAAGCAAGCGCAAAAATTTCATAGAGAACTTGTTTCTCTACCTTCGCCCAAGTTTAAAAACTTCACAATCCTCTCTCTTTATTTTTCTATTGCAGGCTTTCATCCAACTTCCGCAGATATCACCTTTTGACCGTACTAATGAACTGAGAAACTGTTAAATTCTATCAATATCTCTATATTTATAATAAAGCAAAGTCGCCTCCCGCTGTCTGTTCTTATGTATCTTTAAAACTATACAACGGATTATGATGCGGTTTTCTTTAGTAGATAGCTTTCTTAAGGAATGTTTATATGAGTAATAGTTGCAGCAGAGAAATACTGTTTATAATTAATATTGGCAAAACAACGTTTGCCGGGTCAGCTCGTTTAGTATAAAATACGAATGTTCTAATACCTCTAAGCACATAGCACATTAAAGAAAAAACGTGTTCAATATTTTAGGAGCGCTTGTTCCTTTTCCAAAACACCCAATACCATGTTACATACAACATAAACAAAAACTCATTTCACCTGTCCCTTAGTTCATTTGTACATCATTTAAACACGGAGACAGGTACATGAAGGTACTGTAATGACAAGTACACAAGGTACAAAATTGACAGTTCTCCTTTTAAAATTGGGGTGCTGAATCAAGAGTGTACTTGGAAGGGCGATGAAAAAAAAACAACTGCATGGAATCGACTTCCTTCCTGGTCCTGTTTTATTATGTCTTTATAGTTTTTTTGTTACAAAAAAGTTAAGCCTTTAGTGACCGAAACTTGTGGTCGCTTTGCAGATCACCCTCTCAGGTAATTTGCCTATTTACAGTCATCATTTCTATTTCTCATTAGGTTCTTTACCAGAAACACGACGCCATAACTATTATTATTTACTTTTTTCTATTTATTCAGATAACCAGGTAATCTTTCAGCCATAAGGAAGGTTGCTTGTTTATTGTATCTCACTATCATTGTCATGTTACCAGATGTTTTTTATTTATTAACTTCACAATGAAATGTTGATGAATTAATGGCATATTACCCGTAGGAACAGGTATCTAACTCTCAGAGATAAATACCCACATGGTTACATACATTCAAAACATCGGGAGTGCCACTTTAGGGATGTTCCGTAATTTTAAGGTTCCGAGTACCTCAATATAAGACAGGTGCTATCATTGAGAACGGGAACTTGACAGGTGTTTTTGACTTTCGGTAGGTTTTTTTTAAGGAACAGTTGTTTGAGTATATTTTTTCAGTTTTTGCCTTTGCCACCTACTTTTGACATTTTACCATGACTGTAAACAAACTAAAACTGACATTGATGTCAAGTCTAGGAAAGAAGAACCATCACAGATATTTATCTTTAAAAAGTGGCCACATCGGAACGAATACACAATAACGAATACAATTTGCATAGCGCGTCTATTTGACACTTCCTATCTCATACATCCTCCTCCTACAGTCATACTTGTAACGAATGCCAATTTTAAAACGGGATAAGTGACATGAACGGCAACTAGAATAGGAAAAACGTCTCTATTAAGCGTTATGGAAAATGTTTCATTGCTAGCACAGATGTGATTGGTATAGTCATTTCACAGTTTAACACTTACTTTGTGGATGGTAGTTTCATCTCCATATAGCGTATAAGTTAACTTCGTATAGTGTTTCCTAGGTACCTAAATAAACATTTCCATCAGGAAAACGTGACTCCGCGCGTGTTGTAAACAAAGTAAATGCCGAAGTGTACCACTGTTACTCAACACTGCATCGAGTGACAGCTTCGCCACTATAAGCTATAGCTTGTGTTATTTGATACTGCACTTTTAAGTGATATTGTATGTAGAGCTTAAATTGCTCTATATCTTACAGGAATATCAGTTTTTATTACACTGGCCGTCGTTATTATTACGTTTTGCCGCTTATTACTTTTTTCGTTCCATGACCACGGTTTTTGCGTTCAGCCATTTGCTTTTTTTTTTAATACAAACCCACACACGTTTAAAATGTAGAGCTCTGTACATAATATGAAGTGAAAAACGGAGTGTCTTGTATTAAATAATCGGTTTACATTTTTTTGTCTACTACTTGATGTTGTTAGGTTTCTGGAAGCCAGCGAAGGGATTATGTTAGGTCTTAACATTTGATACTTTTTACGTACCGTATAGGTATTAAATAAAGACATCGTGCTTAAGTTTGTTTATTATGAAAGGCACTGTGTGCTGTAAGCAGTAGCGAATTATGATGCGAATAAGTAAATTCATGGAAAAAGGGAATTGGGCTGTTAGTAAATAAATACGAATAAATTACACGTTCACGTTCAAAAACAACGGAAGCATAATATTCAAAAGATTTGGCTTTTTTCCAACCGGATGATCGCTGTCTACCATGAATTGAAACGGTAAAAAAAACAGTTCAAACATTACCACGACTGACCATTGTTCGACTGTGGTCATCTGTGAATGGTGCTTTTTTTACACTCGTCACTTGCTTCTAATGAAGGCTAGGGAAACGGTAAAGAGCACACGTTTCCCGTGGCACTTGGCTTTTGTAATTAGATTTTTGTGGAGTTCACACAACACGTCTGCGGGCCTAGCACGCGCGTCAAGAAAGACATGACATAGAACAAATACACACTCTGATTGGCTGTTATGTCACGCTTCGTGCAACTCAGTTTGTTTCAACAAATCGCAGCGAGTTATATGTCTTGTCATTTTTCTCTTGGAGCGCTATGCTAGAGGGTCTGCTGTTATGTCACGCTTCGTGCAACTCAGTTTGTTTCAACAAATCGCAGCGAGTTATATGTCTTGTCATTTTTCTCTTGGAGCGCTATGCTAGAGGGTCTGGTGCTATTCATGTCGTCAATTTTGCGCTTTAGCCACACTACAGCGATGTCCGCATGAAGCGTCTTGCTCTCCCGTTCTCAGCGATGTGTTGTGATAGAGAGAGTTATATGCGCTCCGAGCAACTTGCTTATAAGTTCGCAAGAAATAGCAGAATACGTGTACAGAACAGTAGCTGTAAAAACGTCGCTTAAACATGAAGATCGTAAGATGTTAGGTATCGTTACAAATTGTAGTTTATCTTTAGTACCGGAGCCAATTTCATTAAAGTATCAATTAATATTATGAGCAACTTCTCTCTCTCCATTCAATGATAAGCCATAGCATAGTATTGATGAGATAGGTACTTAGCTCTTGTCTATTTTACTAAAAAATAAACGAACATAATAATTGGAAGTTTATACTTACATTTAATAGCAGGGAAACACTGTTAATAATGTATATAGGGAAAGTAACTTGCCCGGTCTAGCTGACCGGGAAGTGATATTTATCTATTCACGGATGTCAGCTTAGAATCATTTTCAAGAGGATCATACTGTGTAAACAAAACGTACATAATGTAAGTCTACATTGTTGTCTCTTATAATAAACAATCAATGTACATTTATGTAATCCCACATACCCACGGACGGTGAATTGATTTCGTAACAAGATCTATGCAAAATAAGTGTAGGTATGTCCTTACCGCCCACATTTGCCCAACTTTGGTAACAGATCCTTGGTCTGCCAACGAGCTCACTTACTACCAAGTAAAAGCCAGTGACCAAATTAAATTGAACCTTGCGGTCAAAGTAACTTAATAGTTTTAAGGTATGGCGTACAAGTCGGCGCTAAGTAGGCACAACAAGATTTCGTCGTAGGCAATGCAATTACATGGTTTAGAGTGCATCCAATGCGCTGACTCATACGATTCAGTTGCCTTAATATGAAAACAAATTATATTGTTAATTGTGTAAAGTGGATAAATAGCTTAGGGTTTTCCATTAATCACTGGTTAGGTAAATAAATATACCAAAACATGGTATGCAAAGGCACTTAGTAAATATCAATGACGGTTCACCAATCAATCAATGATTGCGGCGTCTGTGGCTCAGTTTGAAAAAGTCGCTTAAAAAATATTATCAACTTTTTCATGAACAAAAAAATCAGTTCAGGCGACGGGAAACGAAACACCGACCGTACCGTAGTCCTAGGGGCAGATGCATGGAACACTAGTCCACGCCGGCCGTCAAAGAAAATAATAATTCTTAAACTTACACAGGACAAAGAAAAATCACTCTATACTGCGAAACATACACAAGTCTCAGGTTTACTTGATATCAGAGCACTTATTTAGCTGCTACACGTGACCGCAGATGTTTCTCTAATCTTTGAACGTGACACGGCTCACTCTATACGTAAAGTAGGTGTCTAATCGGAAAACTCAAGAACGGTTGAATATCTATGTAGGTAGGAATAATTTATGGAACAAATTGTGAATATATTGTACCTTTTTGTGCACCGTTCGTAGAGTTGTCTACGAGAAAGACATTGCGCGTGAATAAACATTTTTCGGTACGTTTTGAATATTTGTTAAAAAAAAGTTTAAGCCTGTTTATTTTTATTTTATCGAATGAAGTTTTTATAGAGACATTTATCCTTACATTTGCCCGGTTGAATATACTTATGTAGGTAGGTATAATTTATGGAACAAATTGTGAATATATTGTACCTTTTTGTGCACCGTTCGTAGAGTTGTCTACGAGAAAGACATTGCGCGTGAATAAACATTTTTCGGTACGTTTTGAATATTTGTTAAAAAAAAGTTTAAGCCTGTTTATTTTTATTTTATCGAATGAAGTTTTTATAGAGACATTTATTCTTACATTTGCCGCATAAATATGTTTCGTAACATTTTCATGATATTTTTTTTACAAATATATAACACAACATGCATGGCTAGAACTAAACCGCTTATCTGCCTACTCCTTTGTCACTCGTCATTCAACTCAGACCCATACATCAATTATGTATGATCGTTACAAATGTGATAACCCTTAATACATAGGACATAAGAGCTACGAACGACATTTGATTTCTTAGGTATGTTAAAGTTCCAAAGATTACATTACTCAAAGAAGGAAGTTGTTGATAAACCTGTATGTATGTAGGTACATAAGTAAGTGAGTACAGATGAGTGATTTTTATTCAATATCGCACTTACGTCAAGCTCTATAAGAACTATATTTCTTTTATTATCAATCCGCATGCTCTACTTGTTAAGTAACCCACGTACACAATAATTATTTAGAACCTAACCTTTCTTGAATAAAATAAAAAAAACAACGCGATTGTTTTTCTACAATTTAGACTTGTGTTGTTTTATGGATAATTATTCGTATAACGTGTTTGGATTGTTCAATGTGCGATTAATGTAAAGAGGAAGTACGCTATGTACGTATGAGCATGTGTTAAAGTTTACGAGCCATAATGTTATAGCCTGCCAATCTTATTCGCTTACACAATGTGATGTATAAAACACCAGCCAAGTGCGTTTCAAGTGACGCAATGATGGGGTTCCTATTCCTACTTTTATTATAAATGCGCGAAAGTAGTTTTTAATGTATGAAATGTTGTATAAGGTATGGTCCTTCTTGACGTTTCTTCTTCACTTACCAACCCTACAAATTTTATAGTTGAAAACGTAATTGCTTCCCGTTGTCTGACCTTCTGGATGCTTAGATAAGACGCAACGAATTTTGATGCGGTTTTTCAATAGATTTTGTATATTACACAACATTGTGTAAACAACTTTGGAAATTCTTTGATTTACTCTTACCAAGATCCTCACAAGCCTCGTGCATCATTTACATAATTAATTAATTAAAGCGCTCTTTTTTAGGATTCAATTGTGAATACGAGTTTATAATCTGTATTGTACTTGTGCCAGGTCGGGATGCCGGTCTCTATTAAAAAAAACTGGATTTACATTATAGGTATGCCCGTACGAAGTTACAGAAATCTAAATTAAACGCTCTTTGCGCTTAACAGTGGCCAGACGTCATGACGTAATTATAAGGGTTTGGATTCACTATGGAACCCCAAAATACTGCGCTATAATTATGGAGATGGTGCAAGAGGCACGTCAGGATTTTCGCAAGTGTACGCTTTCAATTAAATGGTGTAGTTTTAAACTGTATCGTTAGGTAAAGGGATCGTTACATTGACATTTTCTTTAGGACCCTTAATGACTTCGCCGGATCCAAGACAGAAACCAGGTTCCTCAGGATATAGTTCAATATTTATCTATACTTTTAATACAACTGTTCAGGGGTCATTTATAATAAAAAGAAAAATGTATGTATTTGTTTTGCACTGAACCTTTTATCAATCATTTTTCGGCTAGATACCCAAGTAGAAGTCAATGGTTTCATGATCCTTAAACTTTCACATCCAAAGACACTCAACAATGCTATTTACATTAGTGTTCACTGAAAATGTGATTCTTAATTTCGTATCATTCTACTCATGACACTTAGCATAAACTTTCTCTTCAATATATTTTAATTAAATAGCTAATAGTGTTACCGTCCACCATAATAGTTAAGTCTCTTTAGTAAATGTATCGTTTAAACCTGCGTGCTTCGTTGTAATTATCTATACTTGAATGAAGAGAAAAGATTTGCATTTTTATAATTGGTAATCTCAAAAACTAATGAACCGATTTTAAAAAGTTCTTAGTAAGTATAATTTTATCTCGAAAACCCCACGGGATCATAAATTGTGAAGCGATCAAGTCATTTTAACATAACTAATAGGGAGATATAGTAGCTAGAGGAGGACAATCCTACATCGACCAGAGCGCTGATGGGTGGACGGAGGGTGTTTCAGGATGATGATGATGATGTTTCAGAGTTTCTGTCCACCCAACTAGGGAATAGGGGCATGAGTTTATGTACATAGTTATAAATAATAACGCAACATTCACAACAAAGTCGTGCGTTAGAAATGGGTTGGTTCGTGAAACATACTCTATTGCTTTCTTGCCACGATCGTAACCACCCATCCGTGTTGCTTTCTCGAGATTGCTGATCCATCTGCCTAGTGAATAGATACTCGGATGCGGATCTCTCGCTCACTGTACTACCATTTGAGAGAGACAGGTGTGTCCGATTACATCGTAGATTAGATACACTGTCTCTCATATCGCTGAGCGTGAATGTAGGTATCATTTCCTTCTCTGAAGATTGATCATCGTTCCTTAAGTTAGATTATTCTTAAAGTAGTTCTTAATTGTATAATTGTGTTATAAAATATTTATTTCAACTAACACTAAATATTATTGTAATCTGTTCTGGTCTGGTACCTACGTAGAAATAATTATATTTGCTATATTTAGCTCTTCTATTTTTTTTCATGTTAGCTGTGTCTTCAATTTGTTTTGCCATATGAAGGCGTCTTTGTACTCCGTGAGTTGGAAGAAATATTACGGATAGGAGAGTTCATATTTATTCGCCTTTTTAACGTTATTTCATATCAAAGTAAATAAGCCAAATCGATCCAGCCGTTCTCGAGTTTTAGCGGTACTAACGAACAGCAATTCATTTTGTAACAACTTCTAAAAAGGAATTTGTCTCAATTCGACCCTATTATATGTTTTTTTTATGTTTATGAACCGATTTTGATGATTATATCTTTGTTTGAAAGAACATATTTTTAAAGTTTAGTGATCCCATGATGGGGCAGTTAGGGGGACTTAAAAATCCGCATTTAGTATTTGGGATTATACAACTGAGTTTTTATATTTATGTACCTATATATATAATCGCGCAAGTTTCCCAAAGGTGTGGCCTGAGATAAGGTATCTCAATTTCTCACGATCCACGCGTGCCACTTTTTTATCGGGTCACACAATGTATATTTACTTATACCATTTATATAGATTACTCAGTAAAAATGTGGTCAGCATATGTTCTACGAAGGCATCTAGACAAACCTCCCGTTACGCAACTTATTTCAAATTCGATTTAGGTTTCACTCAATCTCGGTTTTCTGGATTTATTACATTTTAAGCGCCTATCTATAATATAAAAAAAAACAAAATTTGTTACCAAGCGCGTAACTCAACAACGCCCGAACCAATTTAACCAATTACTTTTTTGTTCATTTTCGTTGAAGTCCAAGTAGGTTTTTTTTGGCGAGAAAAAATCATATAATTGCCGAATCTGTACTTCTTCCAATACACACGGTACAAAGGCGACTTCCTTTGTTAAATCAATGTTTGCCGGGACAAGTAGTGTCTTATTACATAATAATGTCATATTAACAAATTATACTAGTGATTTTGAAGTACATATATAGTTTTCGGAACAGAATTCAAAATCACAAAACAATAGGTACTACGAGTACATGTAAAAGGACCCCGAGTTTTCTAAGACCAATGGTCTTAGAAATACTTTTGCAGCTTTACATGCAGTATTTAACATCTGACGGTCAAAAGGCTAAAATGATTTATCTGTGCCCATTTACCCGATTCTACTGTCGATACTTTTCCGTAACAAGATAATGGAAAACATGTGAAAAGAGGATTGGTCCAATTTGGTGTAGCAGGTAGGTAAGATAATTACGCGCTAACTTAATATTATGTCCTTGGCCCATTTGGCCATTCGTTTTTGTTTACTTAAACTGATCAAATTACTTCGCTAAGCCTTCATAATTAAATCGCAAAATACTTCTTCTCGTACTTATTATTATTACCCTCTTCCACCCAGGTTACTACCAATAGTAATACGGAGTACCTATTCGATAATAACTGGCGATATTTGGTGATCATAATGAAAAAGGTTTTGTTGTCTTTAAAGCTTGTTTAATACAAGAAATGCGATTAGGAATTTCTCACATGGGCTGACCCGATTTGTTTATTTTATGTTAGCGAGATCGGATTTTTTCATTATAAATACAGATACACATTTATTCAGACGTCATGATTAATATATATTCCTATAGCCGTTGTACACCAAACATTACGTCATACAGATACTATGTCATTGAAGCGCCTACTTTAAAAGTAGCAGCAACGCAAGACCATGTAGTTTTGCTATACTTTTTTATTAGGTGTTCCAGTTGCTTTTAATGCGTAGTTCTAATTGCTCGTGCTCGCTATGCAGTCATTGTTACAAGTGTAATCCATTGCTAATCGTGCAATATAGGATTATCCACATACTATTGAATGTTTTTTTACTTTTCTTTTTATTACTTAATGACATGTTCTATTTTTAAATGTACTTAATAATGGGGTGTAGAGTCGCCTCGTCTGTCACTATACATCGTTGTTTACTAAGCAAGAATAAAACTATTTTAATTATAATTTACAGAATGGGGCGTGAGCTGCAGTGAGGCAGGCGAGGCGAGCGAGCCCGAGGCCGGGCGCATGCGTCCCGAGGACTACCGGCTCGTGTTCCTCAGCTCGGACTCGTCGTGCCGCGAAGACACGGAGGACTCGTCGTCCACCGCGTCGTCGGCCGCGCCGCCCGCCCCGGACGACTGCGACTGGGACTACTTCGAGCCGAGCGCGGCGGGCGCGGCCGCACCACCACCCCTCGACAAGAAACACACCACAACACAGCCCTGCCAAAAACACTGCTCCTGCGGAGCTGAACCGCGAATAGTAGCCGTGCCAGTTCCAGTGCCTGTCCCCGTACCCGCCGCCCTCTGGGGCACCCTGCTCGCTTTCCCACAACAACCGCCCACGCCCATCTGGAGCACGTACCCGGGATTCCCCGCCCTCGATGCCGCCTCCATCGCCCGCATCACCTCGGCCGCCGCCGCCGTCGTCACAGCCGCCGCCAACGCGCTGCCACAAACAAAAACAATCGAGATGACCACCGTTGAAAAAACTGATAAGGCTATCCAATCAGAGGCCTCGCCCTCTATCGTAGTCGATACTCCAGATAGTGATAAAACAGATAAACAGTGCGAACCGTCAGTTGAGGCGGACGCTTGCGACGGTATCAAAGTCATCGCAGAGGAGGATTGCAATTCAATTCATTCGGATCAGACAGAAGTGATGCCAGATCATCTGGAGGCTGAAAAGGCTTTCGCTTCGTCGAATGAATCGGCAGATTCGAGTGATTCTGAGGCGGGAGGAGCGAGGCGCAGCTACGACTTCATTGGCGGTGCGCCGCCCGAGGAGCCCGCTACTTCGGACGAGGACTCGGAGGATTCCGGAGGGGGAGGCGGGGGAGGGTTCTCCAGAGTGTTTGTCGTCAACCCCACACATTCGTCCTCTGACCTAGAGGATAATGCGGATAGCAGCGGCATTGACTGCGACGATTCATACGATAAGAAATCCGGCAGCCTAGAATTAATCAATGTTGAAGTAGCGGCGCAAAACGAAATAAACAATGCCATCGTGTCGGTGCTGGAGGACACTGACAAAACAAACAATCGCAATGACGCTGACGTTATTCTGGTGGAATCGACCGAGTTGAACACAGATTTCATCCCTTACAGAAATCGAAAACCTTCAGAGGGGACTTCAAAACGAACAAACTTCATGAAATTCTGTGATGAAAATATGTTGCAAAGTGAAATCTGTGAAACATTTAATAGTTTTAACAATTTGTCCACATCCGCACAAATTGAACCTAAAAATGCTGAAAATAAGCTAGATAATTCACAACATTCACCGCTTCAAAGTAGAAGTCAGAGTCCAGAACCCGAGAGCGAAACGAAAGTAAAAGTACAGCGACTCGACGAAGAAAAAAATACCGATTCGGAGGTTGAAACGTCGACTGAAACCCAGCCGACCCCAAGAGTGTCGACGTCACCGGAACCCGAACACAATACCGAATCGTCATCATCTGAAGTCGAGAAAATCGATTTGTTCAAAGGTATCGAGCGCAAACTTAGTGAATTATTGATGCAAGAGTCGAGCTCGGAACGACAACAAGAGGAGAAACTAGTGGCGCAGCCGGTTTGGTCCGCGGAGGGGAGCGCGGGCGCAGAGGAGCCGCGCGGCGCCGCAGTCCGCCGCCAGCGCCCGGCCGCGCCGCACGCGCGCTTCACCAGCCGCGTCATGATCACGCACGACGCCGTGTCCGTCGTCACGTCCGGCACCACGCGCCTCGCGCAGGACGTCGTCGTGCACCACACCAACGAGTCGCCCGACCTCGCGCCCCACGACCCCGCGCCCCATGGGGACGACGCGCCGCAGCCTTCCAACGGGGTGACCGTCGTCAGCAATGCCGATACTCTCTCGGCCGTCGTCTGCCTGGAGGAGGGGCTCGCCGACGACGACTCGTGGGTCGAGGACGTCAGCCACGACGAACGCGATGCCACCACCACGGATTCCGACTCCGCGGACGAGGCCGAGGTGCCCGCCAGGGGCGAGGAGTTCCAGTACTGCCGACGGTCGCTCGACTTTACTTTGCACACTATTGTGGAAGAGAGCTGTGAGGAAAGTGAGGCAGAAAATGTTACTAAGAAAAAACAACGACCTATTTCCGCTACCGAATTAGAAAAGTACTTTTTCTTTGGTTTAGGCGAGGGGCGACATGTGCGGGACGACGATGAACCGTCTGAAACGTCTAGTGTGTGTAGTGAAGGCTGTTCGGGAGCGGAGTCTATAATCGACAATGAACAACCGGAACGAAATTGTGATAATGATGATTTAGTGTCGTCGCGGTTAGAAAAATATTTCTTATCTGGTTTTATGGGTTTCAATCAAGAAAGGAGAGACTCCGACGGGTCCGGAAGTGTTGGCAGTGATAGCGAAGGAAAACAGAGCCCGGAACAGAGAAGAAAACGTCTGGTTAGAGCTAGAGGTACGCCTAGATCGCACTCATCGTCATTAGACAATTTGTTAACGGGGGAAGAACCTTCACAGGACGCTCAAGAGATATCGGATGGATCTAGCACAGAGACCGAAGAACGACACGAGTCGTCTGAGAGATTAGACTCACAGGGCGAGTCGAAGCGAAAGAAACAGTGTAAAAAAACACGAGGCTCCCCTGCTGACGAGCGACGGCTATCGACCGAGTTCACTGAGGAAACTCGGGAAGATACTAGGTCAGTGTCGGAGGGTGAAGATGGTCGTACTACGCCAAGGCCGGAATTCCCCCCCATGGGTTCGGAACTTTCCGAATCTAAAAAACAAACAAGTAGAGATAGTGGTTTTGTAGGTAGTTGTGATGACCTATTGCGGAATGGGGACTCTAGCTCTGACTATGTACGTTCGCACGAACCAAAGACTGAATTGGAGGAAATAATTGAGGAAATTAGACCAGACGAAGACCGAGTCGAATGCCTCCCGTCATCTAGGCCACCGCCAACATCACTGTCACGAAAAGATAGCTTTAATAATTGGTCATCAGACGAAGAGACGAACTTAATGATGACAAAAATGAGACAGTTTTTCAAACAAATGGTAGCATCGAATAATGTTAGAACGTCGACACCCGCCTCATCGAATTCCGAAAGTACAAAACCGCCGAAACCACCGCAACTATTGTATTTCGAAAATGAACTGACTAGACTAATGAAAACCGTTCCTGGTATAAGAGACGAGGAAGTACGTGAGATAGTTGAGTATTTATCTAGTGAGGACACGTGGAGTGATTCTTACGATTCTTCCGATTACGCCGGTTCAGATTTGGAAGGCTCTACAACTAAATCGGCGCTGCGTCGTCAAATCTCTGAAAGCTGCAGGGAGATTATCGACGAATTCGATAGAGGTGGCAGTAACGCTGGGTCATTGGAGCGTGACGCGGCCGGGGCCTATCGAAAGTTGGCCGCGACATTGGGCCGAGCGGGTGAGGGTTCACCTCCTCTGTTCGGAAAAGTGATGCGTCATATTGGTGGCAGATTAGTGGCTTTGATGCACGAGGTGTCAGCCGGGGCGTCGCCGAGTACAGACGAGGACAGTGCTTCCGAGCCCGGTGCTTTGGCTCGCAGTCGATCTCATGACATTCTCGAGGCTGCAGCCAGTAGGGCAAGTGTCGCGAGTGATAGTGAACGGTTTTCGTGGCGTGGTAGCTTTGAATCAGCCCTTCTGGCTGCAGATTCCCGTGGGACACTGGGTGGCGGTGGTACAGAGGCCCGAAGGTCTCCAGCCGGCACGGATTTTGCCACGTTGAGATCTCATTCGAGGAGTTGTGGGGCAATCGGTGGCAGCGAGGACAGGCTGTGGCGGGGAAGAAGAAGGGCCTCAGCCCCTGATGCCGAGGTAAGTCCATTACAAACTTTATTATCATTTATTTCACAATGTCAATGCCGTGAAACAATAGATAATGCATGTAGGTAGACATTTTGGTATGTATGTGACATCACGTATGTATGTAAAGGTAGCATTTTGATAGGCATCTGATAAGAATGTGACGTTTGTTTTATTTGATACGATTACGAGAGAATACCTAAGAAGTCGATTTTATCAGCAGGGTCGACGAAATTGAGTTTTAGAGCTAAAGAAATGTGTTTTAATTGGTAACAAAATCGGCATTAATATTGCGTTCTAAGGAAGCTTAATGACTTAGTGTCACGAAGAAAAAAAATGTCTCTGAATGTGCAATGTTTAATCTTTGTACCTACATATATTTAATCATACTTGTCAAATATAATCAAAACTATATAGATTGAGTACTTTCTGCGAAAGCACTTGAAAGATAAAAAGCTGCTTCAAAGCACTCAGTTTTTATGACCACAACAGGTTTCTTGTTTGCGTAATAGGTCATTTAGGATAGCCAAGTAATTTAATGGAATATATTAAGTTACTAATGGACATTCATTCGCGCACTACCTACCGCACTACACACAAAATACTACCAAGTTTTAGAACCGTAACTCCAAAATTAACGTTTTTTTCATATTAACTTCTTACCCCCTTTTTACCCCCTTAAGGGATGAATTTTTAAAAATCCTTTATCTCACGTAAGAATCATAAAAGAAACCCCTAAAACATCAGTCAAAGTGTAGCCAGGATTAACTTGAAACATAAATCTTACACATAGTTAACTTACCTTATAGGTGTTCTAACTTTGTAAGGAGGCATCACATACTACCTACCTCAATTAAGTTTGGAAGTTACGACTTGGAGCCAATTCTACTATTGGTGATTGCTAGTGCGTTCTTCTTAGTGTGATTGCAATGTGCCTACTAGGGAATTTACGTTAGTATTTTTTTACTTTTTCGTTTCATTTGCAATCTGTCATAGGTTTTACTTTAGTTATGACAGCTGACGCTGGTTTTGAAACTGTAATGTTTGCATTGACAGAGGAACATAATGATTTGAGTCCTATATTTTTTAAGATACTCTGTATTCCATGTTATAACTTATTTATTATTTTCCTTAGTAAAATATGACAGACAGATTGGTTAGAACTAAAACAGAGACATTCAGATGATTTTTTTTTGTAGTATGAACATTTTAGATTACTGTGGCAATTCATTACACCTCTATTTTTGATACGAATGAATGAAAAATATATTAAACCGACCAGTCTTTAGATTTACCAGTCTATAGATTTTTTAACACAATACATAGTGTAAAACAAAGAAGCTTCCCGCTGCACGTCTGTTCCTAGGTAACAAATGCTATACTTTAAAACTACGCAACGGTTTTTGATGCGGTTTTCTTTATCATATAGTGATTTTAGCGGAAGCTTTATATGTATGGTACAGTCGAGCCAATTGATTTATGACCGATAAGGCGATTTTCCTTCTGACATTAGAATATGATAAGATCGAAAATCGCGAAGTTCCTCCACACTGATTACTTGTTCACATCCGTCTCGGGACATGTCAGTTGGGTGGAAAACAACTATTATATGACAAATTTTATAAAATCAAAGTAACATATTTGACAGCTTCAAGTGTTTTGACACCCTGTATATAAAATCAACGCGTAAACAATGACTGCTGACAGTGACCAAATTTAAAAAAATAAAAGTAAAATATTTGACAGCTTCAAGTGTTTTGACACCTGTATACAAAATCAGCGCGAAAACAATGACTGCTGACAGTGACACATAAATAGGAATAGTTCAAATTGAATGGGGAATTTTCTTTGACGTTTTTCTGACAGATTTTCGAGCCGAAAACTTTGTTTGGAAAGTATGACAGTAATGACAGTTCTCCGCTTTGACGAGTAGTTTCTAGCTAAGCTTCGTAGACATAATATTATGCATTTTGTGCCGTGTTAACAAATATTAAATTTCATTGGTCCGTGAACTGAGGGGACACAATGGTCTTCAGATTCGAAACTTCCTATGTACTGCAGAAGAAACGCTAATCAAAATCTAATTAATCAAATCTAATCTTCTGCATTGATCTCCTACCTAATTCCCCATGCCTGTATCAATGACTTATCACCACATTTTGAATAAATTATTAATGAATTCAGTTTTTGTACAATATATTCTTGATTGCAATCTTCTAAAATGTACTTGATCCCTAGACACTTTTGGTGTGTGTATAATAGCAGGTGAACACTGTTAATAATAGTCTGTATTGGCAAAATAACGTTTGCCAGGTAAGGTAGTTTGTTTTATACATATATAGTTCTATTCTTTGTTCAGGATTGACTGTCTGACTAATCTGTCTTGACTCTTGTCGTAAATAAAGGTGCATTTTGCACTGTTACTAAAGACCAAGGATCGTTGAATTCGAGCGAATTTTGTTGGAAACACACTTGAGATTGACTTAACCCTTCGATTCGATTTTGTACATTAAGAAGAAGATTTTTTGTAATCTCTAGGTACACTCTAATAACTTTGTAATTTTATTGGGAAAATAATAATACTGTAATTACATCAAACTTAATAAAGTAAAAAACAAACCTAAGCTTGCATCAACATGGCGATATCATGCACAGTTTATATTATTTTGATGTACAGTTCGAAAAGGTTAGAATTTTTTATTTTATTGCTACCATGAAATGCGTGTCCATATAAGGGTGTTACTACACCAATCGATCGATCGTCGATCGACGGCATCGATCGATGGCAGAATGGAATAGTCGACGTCGATCGATAGTTTCTACCACACCAATCGATCGATCATCGATCGACGTCATCGATCGATGGCAGAATGGAATAATCGACGTCGATCGAGCTGCTTGAATAGCCGCACCGCATGCCGGGCACTCCCCGGCCCCCGCTCCCCGCGCTCTTTCTAGTTTCTACCTGTCCCTGACTGCTTGTGTTTATGTGTTCAGTTCAGTCAGTGGTGTGAAGCTCGTCGTAAATACTGGTTGTGTCGTGACGCAAAATGGCGGCATCCGCGTGGACGAATGAAAGAACTTTGGAATTTATCGAGCAATACAAAAACAAACCATTACTATGGGACATTGTTCACAATGATTACCGTAATAGAATAAAACGTCATGATTCACTCCTTGAACTAGCCAACTCGTTTGAAGTTACTAAGGACGAAGTAGAAAAAAAGATAAAAAATTTACAAACAACATTTTCGAAAGAAAATAAAAAAGTGAAAGAAAGTTTGAGGAGCGGTGCCGGACGAGATGAAATATATGTTTCTAAATGGTATGCATTTCAAGCTATGATGTTCATGCAAGAAAGGAATCGCCCAAGATATACCGTGTCTACAGAGGATCGGCCTCATTCCAGCATGTCAACTGATGTAAGTACCTACATACATATTTCTATTTTTATGGCCAATATTACTCTGTATTGTCTGCAATTTAACAAATTCATTATAGCCCTTGACATACTGAATCTTAAGCCAAACCTTTGCAGATCTTAAAAAATAATATTATACACACTAATTTTCCAGTGTTATCATTAAATAAAAATACAGTTTTATAAGTATGATACTTATACGTACGTATCCTTTATTGATACAGATTACACAGGGTATTAATCCAATCCAAACAAAACTCAAAATTACTTACTAAAATATAATATACACCCGTTTATTAGGGTTCCGTACTCAAAGGGTAAAAACGAGACCCTATGACTTCGATGTTCATCCGTCCGTCTGTCTGTCACCGGGCCGTGATAGCTAGACAGTCCAAATTTTCACAGATGATGTATTTTTGGTGCCGATAACAAATACTAAAAACAATAAAATATACCTAATATTTAAGGGGTGCTCCCATACAAATCAATATTTTTCCGTTTTTTCCTCGATACTACTAACAGATACAGGTTGACGTTTGAAATATTCACAGAATACTCAGTTGCATATCTATGTACTTTAAAAATAAATAATAATTTTAAAATAAAATAAATTAAGGGGGGCTAGCTGGTACGGAACCCTTCGTGCGCGAGTCGAACTTGCACCTGGCCGATTTTTTAACAATACTTGTATTGCCATGAAACCATACCATCTTTAGAACAAAAATATTCAGCGAACTCGTCTCTCACTAGTTCAGCTGGAGTTGGTAAACTGTGAAATTGTACAGATGACTGTTGCTGAAATTCTGGCGGTGGTATTATTTCGGAATCTGCACTCTGATTTATGTTATTTGAATAGCGCAACTCTAAAGACCTATAACTCTCACAATTCCGTCTTAAATAGTTATGAAGATAAGTCGTAGCTAACACTATTTTTTCCACATTTTTCGGCTGAAGATGAAAAGGCCTTCGAAGACAGCGAAATACTGCACTTAAAATGCCAAACGTACTTTCTACCATTCGGCGAGCTCTACTCAACCTATAATTAAGAATTCGCACTTTTGATCCTTTTCGCCCTAATTCGAGAAATGGTTTCATTAAATTTTCTGAAATAGGAAAGGCATTGTCACCTATAAAAACATATGGTGTAAGACAACTTCTTCCGGGTAATGGACTTTCTTTTGGAATTCCTCGTAGATTCATGGAATTCAAAATAGTATTTCCAAATACTCCACCATCAGAAATACGACCTTGACACCCAATATCGCAGTATATAAAATTGTAATTTGCATCCACTACAGCCATTAGGACAATACTGTGAACTCCCTTGTAGTTAAAGTATGTGCTCCCACTGTTATTTGGAGCTCGCATATTTATATGTTTCCCATCTATTGCACCTAGGCAGTGGGGAAAATTCCACAGTAGTTCAAAATCTTTTGCAATGTTGAGCCATCCTTCTTCCGTGCTTGGCACCTGTAAAATAAATGTATACAATGTAAATATATTGAATATGAGCTACCACAGGCGACTTTGCTCTAGTAACTTAAGTCAGTTCTAATGATAATAATATCTGTAACTTTCGCACATTTTCTAAATTGAAATAAAACAACGTTTAACAGTATAAAGTGCGTGAAATTTTAAGTTTATTAAGACTTTAAACCGATATTTCCAGTACCTTTCGGCACTCATTATCATATAACTTGAAAATAAGTACCGAAAGGTACTCGAAATATCGGTTTAAAGTCTTAATAAACTTAACATTTCATGCACTTTATACTGTTAAACGTTGTTTTATTTCAATTAAGTCAGTTTATATATATTTTGTAAGTATACCTACATAATATTTAAAACATTTGTATATAATCTTGTTTCAGATAAATTCACAAGCATCTGAGTCAGGGATGGACAGTTCCGTTGATAGTGAAGGTAGTCGTAAAAGGCGCCTCAAACCAATTGATGCCGCAATCGAAAAAACTTTGGAGACGGTTGATTGTATGATTCGGAATAGAAGAGATGTTGACGAATACACATTGTTCGGAGAACAAATAGCATTTAAATTGAAGGCATTAAAAACAGACTACGCGCGGATTACTGTACAGCATCATATAAATAACCTAATTTACGAAGCTCAACTTGGTAAATATGACTATCCCGCAACTGAAGATCAAGGCTACTTCACCACGCTGTATTCTACAAATGCACAATCTTCAAATCAATCTAACCTTCCATCCACTTCTCAATACGCAAGAGATTCAATTGGATATAGCTTGTCGCTGAATAATACCGACCTTCCATCCACTTCTCAATACACAAGAAATTCAAGTGGAAACAATACAACAGTAAGGTCATTGGATAATTTCGAAGATATCTCATCTGACTTGCAAGAAAATTAAACGATGTGTTTATATGGTTACCTACTAATTGTTTGAAAGATTTAAAATAAACCTAAAATACTAAATCTATTTTTTATTTTCAATTCCTCTAGTTTAAAATATGAACGTCAAGATGGCGGGATCACGGCTGAAAAATCTTTGAGGCAGATTTTTTCTACCTTTTTGATGCTATTTGGTACCTGAATTGTTTAATTTGGTACCTGCTTAAATCGAAAAAAAAGGTATTATAGGTACATGATCCCGCCATCTTTTCTAATATCTTCAGGTTACAAATAGTATCAAAAAGGTAGAAAAATCTGCCTCAAAAATTTTTCAAAATAAGCCGTGATCCCGCCATCTTGACGTTCATTTTAAATTAGACATAATTATATGATGTTAACTTTACAACATAACTTATCTTATATAGCTTAACTTACAAGTCCAAGGATACTTACTTGTATGTAATCCCTGAGAGAACATATAAGCGCATTGCACACTTCTGGAATTATACGAGAAATACTTTGTTGTGAAACTTTAAATGTTAGCACTAGACTTTGATATGAATCACCACTGGCTAGAAATCTGAGTGTTATAAGTAATCGATTTTTAGGTGAAATTGATTGTCTATAATTGGTATCCAATTTTGAAATAGAAGGAGCCACCATATTTAAAAGATTCTCAATATCACTGTTACTCATTCGAAAGGCATCCAAAAATCCACTATTCAAAATGTAATTTGGATAAGATAAGCGATCTTTGGCTTTAAAAAAGGACGCATCCAGAATCTTCTGCGTTTGCGTCTCCGTAATTGTACGAGCAACAATGTACTGGCCGCCAACAACAACGCGTCCTCTTCTGAATACATTTTGAAAGAAACTGATGGAATATAGCCAGAGTTAATCGAACAACGTCGACCGGTGCCATCGACCAGCAATCGATCGATGGGTTAGTCGAACAGTATCCGTCGATCGATTAAAGTTACCACACCA
>SJJU01070219.1:0-62055 GCA_012932125.1 Conopomorpha cramerella
TCCGTCCGTCTGTCTGTCACCGGGCCGTGATAGCTAGACAGTCCAAATTTTCACAGATGATGTATTTTTGGTGCCGATAACAAATACTAAAAACAATAAAATATACCTAATATTTAAGGGGTGCTCCCATACAAATCAATATTTTTCCGTTTTTTCCTCGATACTACTAACAGATACAGGTTGACGTTTGAAATATTCACAGAATACTCAGTTGCATATCTATGTACTTTAAAAATAAATAATAATTTTAAAATAAAATAAATTAAGGGGGGCTAGCTGGTACGGAACCCTTCGTGCGCGAGTCGAACTTGCACCTGGCCGATTTTTTAACAATACTTGTATTGCCATGAAACCATACCATCTTTAGAACAAAAATATTCAGCGAACTCGTCTCTCACTAGTTCAGCTGGAGTTGGTAAACTGTGAAATTGTACAGATGACTGTTGCTGAAATTCTGGCGGTGGTATTATTTCGGAATCTGCACTCTGATTTATGTTATTTGAATAGCGCAACTCTAAAGACCTATAACTCTCACAATTCCGTCTTAAATAGTTATGAAGATAAGTCGTAGCTAACACTATTTTTTCCACATTTTTCGGCTGAAGATGAAAGGCCTTCGAAGACAGCGAAATACTGCACTTAAAATGCCAGACGTACTTTCTACCATTCGGCGAGCTCTACTCAACCTATAATTAAGAATTCGCACTTTTGATCCTTTTCGCCCTAATTCGAGAAATGGTTTCATTAAATTTTCTGAAATAGGAAAGGCATTGTCACCTATAAAAACATATGGTGTAAGACAACTTCTTCCGGGTAATGGACTTTCTTTTGGAATTCCTCGTAGATTCATGGAATTCAAAATAGTATTTCCAAATACTCCACCATCAGAAATACGACCTTGACACCCAATATCGCAGTATATAAAATTGTAATTTGCATCCACTACAGCCATTAGGACAATACTGTGAACTCCCTTGTAGTTAAAGTATGTGCTCCCACTGTTATTTGGAGCTCGCATATTTATATGTTTCCCATCTATTGCACCTAGGCAGTGGGGAAAATTCCACAGTAGTTCAAAATCTTTTGCAATGTTGAGCCATCCTTCTTCCGTGCTTGGCACCTGTAAAATAAATGTATACAATGTAAATATATTGAATATGAGCTACCACAGGCGACTTTGCTCTAGTAACTTAAGTCAGTTCTAATGATAATAATATCTGTAACTTTCGCACATTTTCTAAATTGAAATAAAACAACGTTTAACAGTATAAAGTGCGTGAAATTTTAAGTTTATTAAGACTTTAAACCGATATTTCCAGTACCTTTCGGCACTCATTATCATATAACTTGAAAATAAGTACCGAAAGGTACTCGAAATATCGGTTTAAAGTCTTAATAAACTTAACATTTCATGCACTTTATACTGTTAAACGTTGTTTTATTTCAATTAAGTCAGTTTATATATATTTTGTAAGTATACCTACATAATATTTAAAACATTTGTATATAATCTTGTTTCAGATAAATTCACAAGCATCTGAGTCAGGGATGGACAGTTCCGTTGATAGTGAAGGTAGTCGTAAAAGGCGCCTCAAACCAATTGATGCCGCAATCGAAAAAACTTTGGAGACGGTTGATTGTATGATTCGGAATAGAAGAGATGTTGACGAATACACATTGTTCGGAGAACAAATAGCATTTAAATTGAAGGCATTAAAAACAGACTACGCGCGGATTACTGTACAGCATCATATAAATAACCTAATTTACGAAGCTCAACTTGGTAAATATGACTATCCCGCAACTGAAGATCAAGGCTACTTCACCACGCTGTATTCTACAAATGCACAATCTTCAAATCAATCTAACCTTCCATCCACTTCTCAATACGCAAGAGATTCAATTGGATATAGCTTGTCGCTGAATAATACCGCCCTTCCATCCACTTCTCAATACACAAGAAATTCAAGTGGAAACAATACAACAGTAAGGTCATTGGATAATTTCGAAGATATCTCATCTGACTTGCAAGAAAATTAAACGATGTGTTTATATGGTTACCTACTAATTGTTTGAAAGATTTAAAATAAACCTAAAATACTAAATCTATTTTTTATTTTCAATTCCTCTAGTTTAAAATATGAACGTCAAGATGGCGGGATCACGGCTGAAAAATCTTTGAGGCAGATTTTTTCTACCTTTTTGATACTATTTGGTACCTGAATTGTTTAATTTGGTACCTGCTTAAATCGAAAAAAAAGGTATTATAGGTACATGATCCCGCCATCTTTTCTAATATCTTCAGGTTACAAATAGTATCAAAAAGGTAGAAAAATCTGCCTCAAAAATTTTTCAAAATAAGCCGTGATCCCGGCATCTTGACGTTCATTTTAAATTAGACATAATTATATGATGTTAACTTTACAACATAACTTATCTTATATAGCTTAACTTACAAGTCCAAGGATACTTACTTGTATGTAATCCCTGAGAGAACATATAAGCGCATTGCACACTTCTGGAATTATACGAGAAATACTTTGTTGTGAAACTTTAAATGTTAGCACTAGACTTTGATATGAATCACCACTGGCTAGAAATCTGAGTGTTATAAGTAATCGATTTTTAGGTGAAATTGATTGTCTATAATTGGTATCCAATTTTGAAATAGAAGGAGCCACCATATTTAAAAGATTCTCAATATCACTGTTACTCATTCGAAAGGCATCCAAAAATCCACTATTCAAAATGTAATTTGGATAAGATAAGCGATCTTTGGCTTTAAAAAAAGGACGCATCCAGAATCTTCTGCGTTTGCGTCTCCGTAATTGTACGAGCAACAATGTACTGGCCGCCAACAACAACGCGTCCTCTTCTGAATACATTTTGAAAGAAACTGATGGAATATAGCCAGAGTTAATCGAACAACGTCGACCGGTGCCATCGACCAGCAATCGATCGATGGGTTAGTCGAACAGTATCCGTCGATCGATTAAAGTTACCACACCAAACGATCAACCTCGATCGACGTTGATCGATGCCGTCGATCGACGATCGATCGATTGGTGGAGTAACACCCTAACAAAGCATCTAGGCTCTCCGACAATTGATTTATTTGCCTCTCGCCCCACTGCCAAATGCCAACAGTATATATCCTGGAAACAAGACCCAGAAGCAGTAGCAGTAGATGCATTCACCGTTAAATGGAATTCGAATTTTTTTTATGCTTTTCCACCATTTCCATTACTTTTGAAAACACTCCAAAAAGTGATTAAGGATAAGGCCACGGGAATACTTATATTTCCTTATTGGCCTGCTCAAGCGTGGTTCCCACTTCTTAAAAAACTATTGATATCTAAAATCATTACTCTCAACGAACCATTCTCTCCTGATTACAGGAGGCTAGTGACACGCCACCGCCAGCTCCCTCCAACTTCCCTGGCAGCAGGAATTGTCTCCGGTTAGCTTTCTCTCGCAGAGGCGCTCCTGATACAGCTATAGATATATTGATATCTTCATTGTCAGACAATACTCTTCGCCAGTATAGCGTTACATATAAGTTGTGGTGGACTTTTTGTTTAAAACATTGTATTGACTATTTCGAATGTTCAGTTAAGTCTGTATTATTATTTTTTACTGAACATTTTAATAAGGGTGCTTCTTACGGTTCTTTAAATAACCACCGTGCGGCACTTTCAATTTTGTTAGAAAAAAGTATTACGAACAATGATTTAATCTTACGATTCTTTAGGGGTGTTTATAAATCACGCCCTTGTATACCAAAATATTCGTTCACCTGGGACCCCCAGGTAGTACTTAATACCATATCTCATTGGCATCCAAATACTGATCTGTCCTTAGAAGTTTTAACCAAGAAAGTTGTCATTTTACTGGCGTTATGCACTGCACACAGGGCACAAACTTTGGCCCTTATAAAATGTTCAAACATAAAAATATTATTACGAGAAATCAGAATAGATATCACTGATATTATTAAAACTTCTAAAGTCGGATCTAAACAGCCAATTTTGTGCTTACCGTATTTTACCAATAACCCAAAAATATGTCCTGCTAAAACTTTACAAGATTATATGACGGTAACTGAAAATATTCGGCCTCTTAATGTTGATTCACTATTACTGACCATTAAGCGTCCACATAAAACTCCCACTGCTCAAACAATCAGTCGGTGGATTAAGTGTGTATTGGAAGATAGCGGCGTGAACGTGTCGGCGTTCAGCGCGCACAGCACGCGGCACGCCGCCACGTCCGCGGCGCGCGCGGCCGGGGTCAGCCTGGACGTCATTAGGCGGACTGCTGGGTGGACGTCAGCCTCACAAACTTTTGCGAAATTTTATCATCGTCCATTAGCAGATAATAATAGTTTCGCTAGGGCGGTGTTACAGACATCTTCTGTTAATTAAGAAAATAATTCATGTGCACAAAAGTAATTGTAACTTTTTATGTAATTAATAAATAATGGAGATAAGCACAAAGTTAATTGTAACTATGCAATTAATAAATGATGGAGATTATACATCAACGAAGTTTATTTTACACAGATATTGTTATAATACCAATTCTTTCCCCATGTTCTCTCTCTAAACATCTACTTGGTAATATCTTATATCGAGAATGAAGCAACGAAATATAATTGATGATCAAACGAACTTCTAGAAGTGAAGTTCGATCGATATTATATGAGTTGCTTCATTCGAAGATATAAGAACCCGGCCCTCCCACGAGTAAAATAAACGTAATGCCGGCTCTAAAGAATGATGGCACTTGGGGGGTTCTGACAGTTGGAAACTATACCGGTTGAGCGATGAAATTTTGAATTCTAAATAGAATCTTTTCGTGCGAATGTTGCCAGCAAGAAAAAGGACTACTTGGTAATATCTTATATCTTCGAATGAAGCAACTCATATAATATCGATCGAACTTCACTTCTAGAAGTTCGTTTGATCATCAATTATAGGTCCATTACCGACTACGAAAGAGTGATATCGATATTGCGTCACGGCGATCGATAGATACTCTAAGTGGCCCGAAGCATTCCCGCTGCAGAACATAACAGCAGAGGCCATTGCTAAAGTATTTTACGAAGGATGGATTTGTAGATACGGTAGCCCACGTAAAGTAACTACCGATCAGGGTAGACAATTTGAGAGCGATTTTTTCTCTAGTTTATTGAAGTTACTAGGTATAAAGAAAACGCGCACTACACCTTATCATCCACAGAGCAATGGAACGACAGAACGATGGTATCGTTCACTCAAAGCAGCCCTTATGGCTAGAATGATTAATTCAGACTGGTTAAGCGAAATCTACACTGTACATTTAGTATTAGCGGCAATACGCAGCGACTCCGGAATTAGTGCAGCAGAAATAGTTTTCGGTAAAACTCTTAGCTTACCAGGTGATTTTGTAACAGACAGCGTGGTTACTCCGGATGTTAAGGGCCTACGCAGACCGGGACGGAATGGCAAGGGATTTTAATTTTTACTAATGGACATTCAACCGTACTGTTACAGAAATACGACATAAATTGCTATGCTTTAAAATGATGCCGTGGCATTGAAAGGGATTTAACCCACTTATAACGACCGATCGTTATAAAGATCGAAAAATGTGGTGTCAAGTACCCTCAATTTAAAAATATTTTTGAGTGCAGTCGTGACGCTAAGTGCTTATCAATTGTTGCAGTGATATTTTGGAAGTGTATTAGTGCACACGTTATTAAATTTTTCTTACTTTTTGAAGTTCTTTTTGTGCTTTGTATTGAATTAACGGGATTAACTACAACAATGTCTTCAAAGAGGTAAGTTAAAACAGATCATATAGATAGAGTTATTTGTTGTAAGTGTTTTTTTTTTAGTATACAGTCTGCCTAACAAATTTCTAAAAGAAGGATTATTTTATTTAACATATTTCCTAACAAACTATAGTGTTTTCTTTACTTGTCTTTATAACGATCGGTAGTAATTTAGGGATGTATATAAACTTTCAGGTCAAGGCAAACTAAACCATTGTCTCTCGATGAAATTATCGATGTTTTGGAACAGTCTGATGACGAAACCTTATTTCCAAGAAGTATCACCATTTTACCACCGGATAACGCGAATGCTGATATCACAGACGAGGATTCGGGTGATGAGGAGGTCGTAACATTGAATAATCTTCCAGGTTGGATATGACTAACTAAATATTTTTCTACATTTACATGGCTTATCACAGTATTTATAATGATCTTGTTTACAGGGTCACAGCTGCGCGCTCCTGCAGAGGTGGAATACATGTCCTCTGACAGCGATGAGGATAGTTTACCTCTGTCTTCATTAGCAAAAAGACGTCGTAGTACAGAGGAAATACACAATGAAGAAGCTCGTCAACCTGAGCCATCGACATCTGGTTTAGTCTCCGCTAGTAGCTCTCTAATCATACCGTTTGTTGATCCAAACGTACAAAGAGACCAAAAATATACTTGGAGAAATCGCCATAATCCACTTGAGGGACCACAATGGCAAGAAAACCATGGGCCAAAATACCTTCAATCACCGTTGTATTATTTTGAGTGTACATTTGGTGAAGTTGTTATCGAATTATTGGTCAAATATTCGAATATTTACGCGGATCAAAAGAACAAAGTGGGTAATGTGACAACGAGTGAAATGAAGTGTTTTATTGCTATTCTTCTCTATAGTGGATACGTCGTAGTTCCTCGTAGATACATGTATTGGGAGAAATCATCAGACACTGAGTTTGGTATTATTTACAATGCCATGTCAAGAGATCGATTTACATTTATTATGACCCATCTTCACTGTTGTGACAATACTCAGATAACTACGGAACGAGATAAATTTGCAAAGTTGAGACCACTTTTCGATATGCTAAATGAAACATTCCTAAATATGGCACCTTTAGAGGAAATGTACAGTATTGACGAAGCAATGGTACCTTACTACGGGGGGCATAGTTGTAAGCAGTTTATACGCGGGAAACCAATACGTTGGGGGTATAAATTCTGGGTTGGTGCGACTAGATTAGGATATGTACTGTGGTTTGATCCGTACCAAGGTCATACATCAATTATTCCATCGGCATATCGTCAGTTAGGATTGGGAGCTGGTGTTATTTTACGATTCGCTGATCATTTACAATTTCGCCACCCAGGTGCGCCCTGTCACCTATTCTTTGACAACTTCTTTTCTTCTATTGCTTTATTTCACGAATTGAAAAATAGGGGACTCAAAGCCACTGGCACAATTCGCGAGGACCGTACAAAAAAATGTCCTTTACCTTCCAATAAAGATTTCAAGAAGACAGAAAGAGGCACTTTTAAGTTTCAGTCCAGTCAACCAGAACATATTTTGGTCTGCAAATGGAACGACAATAGTGTGGTGACCGTGGCCTCCAATTCCGAATCCATTGAGCCCTTACAGAAAGCCAAACGATTCTCGCAGCAGCAGAAAAAATATGTTCTCATCGATCAACCTGCACTAATAAAAAGTTATAATGAAAACATGGGAGGAGTCGACAGGTCTGACCAAAACATTGGGCTTTATCGAACTTCTATTCGTGGCAAGAAATGGTATTTTTCATTGTTTTGTCACTGTTTAGACATGGCTACTCACAATGCGTGGCAACTTTATAAAATGAATGGAGGAGAGTACGACTACCTAATGTTTCGGAGGTCAGTTGCAAGAGGTATTTTAGAAACACACAAAAAAAATTACAAGCGCGGTCCTTGTCCCACCCCTCGGAATTTCAGGGAAGCTTCACGCTACGATAAAATTGACCATTTAGTTATATACAATGACGCGCAGCTTCGATGCATACTATGCAAAAAAAATACCAACTTCACTTGTCAAAAATGTACAATCCATTTACACCCGAAAACATGTTTTGCAGCCTATCATACCTCAGCATAAATGAAATTTGTTACAAATAATATTTATTATTACGTAATAAAGCTTGTTTCAGAAATACAATGCCGTTTTCTTTGTTTAGAATTTGATAAAATGATGTCTTGGTATTTGTATGAACAATAGCCTACTCGCCTGTTACTACTGATCGTTAAAAAGATCAAAAATTTTCCAGCTTTCCAGAAAAGTCGGATTTTTTTCACTATTTTTTTCGTTTTCTAATTACATCAAGGTAACAATATAAAAAAATCACTGGGATATGAGATAAAAAATAGTTTCAGTAACAACTGGGTTAATCGCACGGCATTAAAAGACACGCCACAGGCTCCCGTGGCGGGATGCCGCGGCATACTGCGGTAGGCATGACACGGACTCCAGCGCTCGTAGTAATATACTGCGGGGTGCGGCGGTGGGGGTAGAGAAGCGGGGAATGCACACCATTGACCATCCATTTGCGCCCGCGTCTTTGACGACTGTGTACCTACGTGTTTTTTTCGGAGACCAGTTTTTTACGTTTTTTATTCCAACATGGAGGAAAAATTAATAACTTTAGTTCAAGCCTATGATTATTTATATAATATGTCATCAAAACATTATATGAACACTCAAATGAAGAACAATGCGTGGAGAATAATTGGGACAGAAATGAATAAAACAGGTAAATATTTTTGCAATATAATTATATTTCGTCGCTTCATTTTTCAGATATAATATTAACAACGTAGTTTCCCTATTCTACAAGGCAACGTTCGTGTATGTTTAGAGAATAAAAAGAATCTTTTTTGGTTTATTTTCCGCCATATTGGATAGCGCCTCCGATACCACCGCCGCCACGCCGCGCTCAGCTCATTCCTTCTTCACGCGAGGCAACGCGAATATGTGGCACGTCGGCAAAAATATTTTTTTTTTTTTTACAAAAATGTCGAAAAGAAGTGCCCTAGATAAAATTGAACTTTATCGTCGTAAATTGCAAAAACTAGAAGATAGTGAACGCAAGAAAACGCCGCGTAATTGTGTATTCCGATTCGTCCGACAGTGATACAGAAACACGTAAGTACCTGCCCTATCAGAATGTAAAAATACTGACTTGTTCTTAAATTGAAGTACCTTATTACCAGAAACTGTTTATGAATTAATTCATTACTACCCTCCCACTTTTAATTTCTAACGTTCAAATGCTAAAAATATCTTGGGAACATACGTATCTGTATATATTATGCCTTATCTTTAACCTGGAGGTTAACTGCGTGTTAACACGAGGGTAAAAACAGGGAGATTGGTCTTGTACACGTACATGTACCAATACGAATGTAACCTAAACGACATGGAGATTGGTCTTGTACAAAAAATATGTACATGTATCAAGACGAATGTTAAAACTGTATAAGAAAAATTCAATCATGATCACGCCACCCCTAGACACGGAGGTTGGACTCGAGCAGACGACCCAAGATCCGGTCCACGACCCAACTCCAGCCACTGAGATGAGTCTGCAATTGGATCCAACAATACTCTCTGCCTTAGGAGACGCTGCACCGGAAAAAATCCATGAGCATCTGGCTAATCTCTGGTTCCCGATCCTACGGAAGGGCCTACCCAAAGAAATAAAGGAGAACCTTACTAAAGACATGGCCATACCGGAAAATTGTAAAATATTAAGGGCCCCTTCATTGAACCCGGAAATCACAGCGGCCGTACCCGACTCTGTACGCCAGCGGGATAAAAAGCTGGAATATATTCAACAGCAGGTGGGTCTGGGCATGACTGCTTTAAACCGAGCGATGACTATCATGCTGACTGCCGATTCCGACACAAGAAAAGTAGAAGTCTTGAAACTACTTTCAGATGGTTGCCGAATCATGTCGGACTTGCACCATCACGAAACGCAAACGCGAATAAAATTAATTACTCCATGTCTAAACAAACACTTTAATACCATATTACAGGACTGCGAAAGGGATGAGACCCTTTTCGGCAACAATCTTTCCGAAAAAATTAAGGCATCAAGGGCCATTGAGAAACACGGAACTCAGATAAGAAAGCAAGACCCCAAGCCATCTACATCCCAGGCTTTACGCGCGATCAGCAAAGACGGGCGGTACCAGGGAAACCTGCGGACCCCTTCTCGCTCGTTCAACAGGGGGGGGCGAGGAGGGGCGAGGAAGACACCCACGGCATCGGCACCCCGGAGAGGATACCATCTCCAATCCTACAATACAGCACGCGCGTGGCCCAACAAACAACGTGCACCAACGCGGAACAGCTAGAGGTACCTCATGCAGGCAGACTTACTTTTTATTATAATTGTTGGCTAAAAGTAACCTCTAATCAAGTGATTTTAGATTGGGTACGTAACGGTTTTCCTATACCATTTATAACGCAAGTTAAACAGCATTATGTTCCAAATAACTTTACCTTGTCTAATACCGAAAAACGGGAAATGTCTCGGGCAATCAATAATCTTTTAGACTTGAATGCCATTTCTGTTTGTGAACCATGCCAAGATCAGTTTCTTTCTAAAACTTTCTTAGCTCCCAAAGCAAATGGGGAAAAGAGATTCATTCTCAATTTAAAATCACTTAACCGTTTTGTAGCACCATGTCACTTTAAAATGGAGGATTATAGAACGTCGTCGAAACTAATTTCTAAAAATTGCTTTATGGCCACAATAGACTTAAAAGAGTCATATTTATTGGTACCGATTAGAGAAGGGAGTCGAAAATATCTACGGTTTGAATATGCGCACGATATTTTAGGACTCCTCACTTACGAATTCACTGCAATGCCCTACGGCTTATCTATCGCGCCTAGGACTTTCAGTAAGGTAATTAAAGAAGTAGTTACGTATCTAAGACGCCAAGGATGGAAGTCAGTACAGTATTTAGATGACATACAGTGCATCGGGGACACGTACCAGGAGTGCCAGGATAATGTACAGGAGACGTTACGTTTACTCGATTGTCTCGGGTTTATTGTTAATTTTAAGAAAAGTAAATTACAGCCCAGTACTACGTGTACATTTTTAGGTTTTGTTTATGACTCCGTAAATTTAACGTTAAATTTAACTAAAGATAAAAGAAATTCAATTTTGAAATTGGTCAATAAATATTTAACTATCCCGAAATGTAGTATTCGCGAGTTTGCAAAACTCATAGGCACTCTGATAGCAGCGTGTCCGGCTGTTAGGTACGGTTGGTTATACACCAAACGAATGGAGCGAGAAAAATGTCTCGCGATATTTAAAAACGGTAGCTACGATAGTGAGTTTCAACCTAGTAGAAACATATTGGAAGACCTTCAGTGGTGGGCTAGTAATGTTGAGCGTGGTTTCAACTACCTTCAAGTTAGTAAAAAATTCGAACTGGAAATTTTCACGGACGCGTCTAGAACTGGCTGGGGCGCATGCTGTGCCGGCGAGCGCACGCGCGGCCAGTGGGACGCGATAGAATTGCAGCACCACATTAATTACTTAGAACTCCTGGCTGCGTTTTTTGGGTTGTTATGCTTTGCAGCAGATAAGAAAGACTGCACTATTTTGTTGCGTATTGATAATACTACAGCTATCAGCTACGTCAATAAAATGGGAGGCACTCGGTTCACTCATTTAAACGATTTATGTCGTTCCATCTGGCAGTGGTGCGAGAAGCGAAGAATTTGGATAGTAGCCTCTTATATCAATACTAAAAATAACGTAGATGCAGATGAAGAGTCTCGTAATATAGATATCGAATGGGCCCTAAGTAGTGACGCATATAGTATTGTAACAAGTAAACTTGGTTTCCCACAAATCGACCTTTTCGCCTCTCGCACTAATGCCAAATGCCACAAATACGTGTCATGGAAAAGAGACCCGCGTGCTTGGAAAGTAGATGCTTTCACCTTTGATTGGCAACCTTACTATTTCTATGCATTCCCACCGTTTGCCTTGATTCTGAAATGTTTGCAAAAAATACGTGTAGACAAAGCCGAGGGCATTTTCATATTTCCGTTTTGGCCATCTCAACCGTGGTTTCCGATGTTAACAAGTATGATTACATCAGAAGTAGTTTACTTTGAACCTGACATAAACTTGCTTCAATCCTTGTCCACCGACAGACATCACCTGTGGGACCGCCTTACCCTGGGTGCCACGCGGCTCTCCGAGAAGCGTTCACTCGCCGCGGCACACCACCAGAAGCCCTCCCGGTCATGATCGCCTCCCTTTCGACCAGTACTAGTAAACAGTATAATGTAACTTATAAATTATGGTGGTCATTTTGTTACACTAAAAATATAACACCTTATCTATGTTCAATATCCTCAGTATTGCTGTTTTTGACAGAACAATTTAATAAAGGCGTAGCTTACGGGACCCTAAATAGCCATAGGTCGGCCTTATCACCTTTGATCGGAGATTATATTGGTAGTAATTGTCAAGTTAAAAGATTTTTAAAAGGGGTATATCGATCAAGACCGGTTATGCCTAAATACATAGGGACGTGGGATCCTAAAATCGTTTTAGACCATATTAGTGAATGGGTCCCACTTAGTGATCTTTCTCTTGAAATAGTTACTAAAAAGTTAGTAATATTGTTAGCTTTGTGTTCAGGACATCGTGCCCAAACCCTGTCACTTATAAAATTAGATAATATAAAATTCGATTCCTCAGGGGCTAAAATAATTATTACAGATATTATTAAAACGTCGGCAGTCGGGCGACCGCCGCCGTTACTAAGTATACCATATTACACTGATTCAGATATTTGTCCAGCTTCTGTGTTGAAACACTATATTAACTTAACGAAACATATAAGAAGTAAAACTGTGGGTAATAAGTTGTTGCTAACATATCGCGCGCCGCACCGCGCAGCGACCGCGCAGAGCGTAACAGCCCGTTCACACTAGTCGTAAGTCGCATATGACTAAAAGTCGAATGCTCTGATCACCATACACTTTATATGGAGCTGTTCACATTGGATGAGACGCGATTTTTAGTCTGATACGACTCAAAAAACCATCCGACGGGCCAGCGCCCGTTGTAAGACTAAAAATCGCGTCGAATCGTGCTCGCATAGGTGCCTGCTTGTTGCTGTTCACACTAGTCGTGCGTCTAATCGACTCGAGCGCGTTGTTACCTCTCTCCCCGCCCCGCTTCCTAGATCGCTACACATTGTTTGCTCATTCCATTCGTGTTTTATTCGTCGTGTTGGTTGCGCGCGCGCTGTTTTTGTTTGTTGTGTGAAAATGGAGAAAGAAATAAAACCCGAAGAACTAATTCCATTAGTTCACGAAAGAGCAGTCCTTTGGGATAAAACTTTAGATGACTACAAAAATAATAATCTGAAACTATTGGCCTGGCGCGAAATTTGTACCATACTAATACCTAATTTTGAAAACATGGAAGAAAAAGAAAGACAACATTTCGGTAAGTTCCAGTAAAGTTTATTAACTATTATACTAAATAGTTATGTATTTACAGTTTTATTATTAATTTTTAACTCATTTATATTATGCGTATCGCGCATTAGTTTGCCAAGGCAGCGAACCAATCGGGGAAGTAAAATAGTCTGCAAAGTCCGATCGAATAGCATTTGCAATCGGACCACCACGAGGATTATGTACTCTCTGTTGTTGATCTTGTTCTTGTATCGATTGTTCTTGTGCAAGTTGAATATCTTCAAAGTTTAGGCCATCCCTTTCTCTTAAATAATTATGCAATACTGCACAGGCTTTCACAATATGGATAGCGGTGTCTGGGTGGACATCCAATGGTCGATGCAGTATTCTCCATTTATTAGCTAAAATTCCGAAAGCACACTCAACAAATCTTCTTGCACGGCATAATCGATAATTAAATATTCTTTTCTTATCATCCAAATGATTGCCTCCGAAAGGTCTCATTAAATTTGTCGTCAGGGGGAAAGCTTCATCGCCAACTAGTACATAGGGCATATCCTTTTCGATTGTTTCATAAAGAGGCCTTGGTTTTGGTATGTTTAAACTACCATCATTCAGTCTCTTCCAAAAGGTAGTCTCCTTGAATATGGAAGAATCGCATTCTTTCCCATATGAACCAACACTTATATAAATGAAACGGTATTCTGCATCAACAACAGCTAGTAAAACAAATGAAAAATAACCTTTGTAATTGAAATACATCGAGCCGCTTTGATTTGGTTTCACTACTCTAATATGCTTGCCGTCGACGGCTCCAATACAGTGTGGGAAGTTAGCTTTAATATCAAAACCATTTGCGATGTTTTCCCATTTATTTTCACTGTCGGGCAACGTCATAAACTCTTCTTTTAATGTATCCCAGATAATGCAACTCATTTCTTTGATAATTTTACTAACAGTTGTTACACCGACTCTGAAATTGTAGTGCAGGTCTTTGAAGGAACATCCTGACGCACAATATCTGAAAATAATGTTGAAATATAATTTCAGGTAAATTAGTATTGACCAAGTGGACGAACTTACGGAATGTCTGGATCCGAACAAACAAAAATGATGAAAAAAAATCAGGATCAGGGGCAAAGTCGTCAAAGCCATACGTATATAAAGAGCAAATGGATTTTTTGCGTAAAGTTGCTAGACCTAATCCTCCTCAAGAGTCTGTTGCGTCGCGTATATCTCAACCAGGGACAGAAGGCAGTACTCAGTTGTCTGAGAATTCGCAACCAAGCACTTCTAAAAGACAAAAGACCATTCCACCAGAGCAACATATAATGGACTTAGATGTCAAAATGAGCAAATTTTTAGACAGCAGGCTATCACAACAAACTGATCCCCCAATTTTATCATTTTTTAAAGGTATCCTACCCTCTGTTACGTCTTTCGACGATGACGAAACGTTGGAGCTTCAATCAGGTGTATTATCACTGATACAACAAATCAAAAAGAAACGTGAAAACAGACTTTATGCAAATAATTATAATTACACGCGTGATAGCACACGGCGATCGGGGTATTCGACACAGAACTATAATTATTTATCTACCGATGAATCCAGATATTCCTCTCAAAACCAGGCTGTTCTTACCCCACATGGGTCTGGATATACAACACGTCAAACGCTTGAGGAAGGATCGCCTGCTGCATCTACTTGGTCGGAAAGTACTGACTTAAATTTCTCCGATTTTTGAACGCTGTTTACCTACTTAAAATAAACAAGTTAAAATAACCTTTGTTTCAATTTCAATACACCTCAGAAATCACACTACAACTGCTACAATCAGACTACTATACTACAAAATACAATCTGAATATTTGTAGTGTGATTCTAAAAAGAAACACTTACCTAAGAAATATCGACAGTCTTTCTTCAGGACAAATGCAGTCTCTAAATGTCGTATTCCGATACGTGATGCTCGCAGAAACTCTTGACAGTAGGTCGTTGAAAGTTTCTTGTGACATTCTAAAATAATTAAAGAATTTTCGTTGGTCATTTTTTAATTCATGTATTAAATTTTTATAATTTCCCAAAGTCGATCTTTCGGTTAGGATTGGGTGCATCCAGTATTTTCTTGGAATTGACTTTTTTTTCAACTTTTTTAATTTTCTTCGTAAGTAGTAGAGCACAACAAGTTCTTCGTCGGCGTCCATCTCGCGAGTTCGCTACGTACCGAATGGCGATGGCGCGAAACTACGACCTATACGACTCGCGCGACGTAGTGTGAACAGGTACATCAGACTTTCGACTTTTAGTCATATGCGACTTACGACTAGTGTGAACGGGCAGTAAGGGCGCGTTCCCACCGTGTCGTGACGACAGATAATCGTGTAGTTTTAAGTGTCGTGGCTTATATGTTTAAATGGAGGTGTTCACATTTAGAACGACACAATTTACTGTCGTCTACGACAGTTTTTGCAGTGACGACACTTTGTCGTGACAGTGGGAACGGCAAGCACGTCAGTCGTAAAACGATAAAAAATCGTGGACAAACGCATTCTCTACCGTTCTTCTTGCGCGGCTCGTTCTATAATTAAATTTTCTCTCTTTAGTATTGTTGTCCTGGGGTCCTGGAAAAGGTTTTAGCAAATGCTTTTCCAACGGAAATGCGTCATCTGTTACAAATACATAAGGAACAGGTGTGGTTCTTCCTGGAAGTGGGCAATCTCTTGGTAAATTCAAATTACGTTCAATTATTTTTTTTCGTAAGAGTGTGTTTGCAAATACTCCGCCATCACTTATACGTCCTTGGCACCCAATATTTACGTATAAAAAATTATATTCTGCGTCAACCAATGCTAAAAGAACAACACTATAAAATCCTTTGTAATTGTAATATTCGCTTCCGCTTCCTATTGGTTTTTGTATGGCTACGTGTTTTCCGTCGATACTTCCCAGGCAATGGGGAAAATTCCACAGATTAAAAAAATTATTTGCAACCTGTAACCATTCTTGAACAGATGTTGGCATCTGAAATAAAATAAAACATATACATTTAAATTGTTTCATAGTAAACTTCCACACTAATCTAGCTTTATTTAATAAATTAGCCATTGATGTGACACGTATAACAAGAATAATTAAAAATACTACATGAGAAAGGTTCAAATTGTAGCGGCAACGCATGCGCGATAATATTTTTTGGAATTGAAAGCGACAACTGCCAGGTAGTGTAGTACTAGTTAAAGAATCAATTATAATCTCAACTGCTTATTCATTTCAGGTCAACGAAACTCAAAGCGAAAAACAAATAAGTGACACTAATACTGACTCCGGCGTACCAAATGAGAAGCCGTTCACTGCCCCGAAAACATTTCGTAAAAGATTCAGGCCACAAGTTACAGAAGATAAAACATCAGAGGAAGCTTTGAAACTCTTAAAAGAAATGTATGAGAGTAGACGCGAGAGAGACGAAACTGATATTTTTGGAGAATATGTCGCAAGAAAACTTAAAGAAATTAAAAATGCTCATGCCAGAAATACCGCGCAATATCATATTAATAATATTTTGTTCAGTGCTTCCACGGGAGAATATAATTGGCCAACCAATACGATGGAGAGACCCAGTAATGCTGCTGGTGCTTTCGGATACAACAGTGTACCAAGTCCATCCACTTCTTCGGTTAATATTAGCACTGATAGCAGAGAATATATTAATACACCAAGTCCATCCACTTCATTGGATAAAACTTCAATTACCAACGTCCCACAATTCAGTGAAGATTCTACGCAATCATTTGATGATTTGTTGCAATCAATCCAAAACAAATGATTACTTTGGATCAACATTCGTTTTTCGTTTTCTTGCTATATTTGTCATTAAAAATACTGCCAAATTAAATTTTAGCTTACTTATTGTATTTTCATTAAACATTTCTGAACAAAATGTTATTAATGTTAACATTGAAATAAAAATATTGATTTGTACTTACGTGTAAATATTCTTGTAATCCCTCGACTAGAGCCTCGCATACTTCTGGTATGATCATACTTATAAGTTGGTGTGATATTTTGAACACATCTCCAAGACTACCGTAACTGCAACCGGTTGCTAAAAACCTTAATGTAACTGCTAATCTTTCTGTATAATTTATAGATTTTCTCCAATTAGTATCCTGCTTAGCAATATTCTTTCCGACTAAATTCAGGAGAAATTCAAATTCTGAACTGTTCATTCTTAAAAAATCGTTCAAACAGCCATCAATACCCAAATCCTCCAAATATTTTGTAGCACTGTAATGTTCTCTCGCTTTCAGAGTTCGACGCATCCAGTAAGATCGCCTTTTCTTCTTTTTTTTCAAACAAAAAATAAAAGCCAAACCTATTAGCACTTCCTCCATTATGAGTCACTACCAGCCTTCTCGAAAGACAAACCCAAACTGATTGTTACATAATGTTATATGGTGTTATAATACAACGTATTCAACCAGTGTGGGAGCGTTTATAACGTATAACATTTCTTAACAAGGTGTAGCGTATTGTTACACACTGTTATAAAATGTTATCGTGTTACAAACTGTTTTATAGCGTTATATAACTGCTGTGTGGGAGCACCTTTAGAGTTCAACGATGCAAATGAAGAATCACTAACATCAATATCAAGGTCACTGTCATCTTGTACAGATTGATTACATTTTAAGGCTTTATTTATTACCTCTATCTCTTCTTTGCTTTTGTTCTCCTCTTCTAACTCAGTGTTCGAAGTTTTAATGTTTTGCTTCACAAGTTCGTTTAAAGGGTCTGTGATTGGTTTCAAAACAGTTTGCAATATAGATTCACTTTCATTGTTCATATTTTTCAGTTTTTTTATCTTCATCTTAACTATTTCAGAAGATTTTAAAATTTGTTTTTTCAAATTCCGTTCCATTTTATATGTGATCTTTTCACAACAAAGGTTTAAAAATAACAGAGTCATTAAAACAAATGCTCAATTATTTAAGTAAAATATACCTCGCTAGAATTAATCAAAAACTATGAAAGTATCAAATTTATTCCTATAAGCCCCTTCGTTTTTTTTACAGTCTTTGTTAATTACTACATAATCATACGGTTCCAACCAAACTTTACAACACATTTCCTTGAAAACACTCCATGGCATATCCACATTGACATGTTCATCATACACATGTTTCAAATTGATGTCATCTTGTTTGAACAATATTATTAGATTAGCATTATCTCTTATTAATTGCTTAGGAATTTTAGAGTAAGTTTGATTTAAATAAAAAGAATCCACATCTTTATGTCTCCCCATTGCAAAATAAAATCTGTTGTTCTGGTTTTCACACGCTACGTCATCAAAAATTATTATTGAGTTCGGTTTCGCATCCTGTGGATCTATTACATCATCACTGTCTTGGAATTTATAAAATCTTACTTGAGTTACTTTATCAAATATTTCTCTAAATATAAATATTTCGGTTGATACAAAGTTTTAGAGTAAATATAAACATTTTCATAACTTAAACCATTTTTATGGAGTAAATAAAAGTCCCACCATTAAATTTGTTTTACCGCAGTTGGAAGGGCCGCATACTATGCAGCGAACTGTTGATGGCAATAGTGTCCCATGCCGATGGGCAGGTTTATTGTATTCTACACACAGTTTATCCAATTTTAAACTATCACTTTGTTTTATGAATTTCATATTTAAACATAAATCCTTAATCTGTGATATGAGTCAGACAAATGATTATGAAATTATTAAGACTTTAGTACTTATAGTCTTACCTCGTTAGTCGATTGTATTGTCTATGTCGGGAACTCTATCAATTCTATCTAATAATTCTTTCATTTTATTTGCTTCATCATGCAATTGGTTGAAACGATTCACAGCTTCCGCCATTTCGTTTAAACCACTGTATATCTCTTCAATGTTCTGCTTAGTATTATGAAGAATCCTATCTTCACATAATTCAATATAACGTTTCAACTCGTTTTGACGTTGGTTAACGGTTGTAAAAAAGTGTTTCTTGGCACTCATCTACATACTGTTTATTTGCAACATCATTGAAATCTGATGGCGATAGCACACCTTTCAGTTGAATATTTTTGAAATCTATGTTACCATCGATTGTCCTGTGAAGGCCTAAATTATCAAGCGTTGGCTTAAGCCTCTTGTGAACATGATGTCCAAACTTATCGATATTCATCATCGGTACTGGAATGTTTTTTTAAGCATTCACTTCGAATACCGTAATCGAAATGAATGGAAGACTTTTGTCTTCCATTCAATACAAGATGTTATATATAATATCATAATTGTAAACAAGAACCAATCAGTGTATGTTCCATCACACAAACATAGCTGTGCCAATGTAAATCGATCGTTGGTAGATGACAATGTCGACACAATGTAATGGGAATGTGATTTAGGGGAGGACTACAGATTCATACTGTGCCACTTCGTAATGTGATAACCTGACCTGTTTTAAAAGAGTTCCAATGAAGTAAGTTAATGTGAGGAGAATTACGTATCTTTAGTTAGTTGTACGTTGCTTAAACAATAAAGTTTAAGACCAGTAGTCTGTCGTGAATGTGCTTTACTATTATAACGTTAGGTTGAAGCGGATAAACACAACCCATATCGTAACCCCTTCCGTCGTGAGGGTCTCACTGCGTTCGCCCTCACACCTCCAGGTGTGATAGAGTGCCCAATACTACACTACTGACATGGCAAAAGTAAAATAATATACCTACCTATGTCAAAACAAGAGTAGGTACTATGTAAAATAATGCTTTTAATATTTAGTTTTTCCATTGTTACAGATTGCATTTGACGGATCGAGATCTCTATGTCATCCGTGTTGGCAGCGTATTGACTACGGTTTAAGGCATCAGCCTCAACCAGAAGAGCCACCAACAGAGACGTTTTGTATCAGGGGTTTAACGCGAGCAGCAAACACGTCAAGACGTTGTATGACCGACAACTGCAATAACTTAGAGCTTCGTTCTGTGTCTGGTACAATAAAGGCTTATCTTTTGAGTTACTATCGATTCTATATACCACCTCTCGCCCGAATCTGTTCCCATCACTTAAGAAACTTGTCTTGGGAGGATTTCTCGGAAAATGTCACCCAGCGACAAGATACTTTCAACGCCGATGGAATCCATAACATTTTAAACATTTACACTGAAGTTATCGAAAAAAAAAAACTCAGCTTGATATCGAACAGTTAAATAACTTCAGTCCGGATATACTCCACTTTTGGACTGGCATGAGTCACCAGAAATTCAATGACATAATGGACGAAACACCTTCTCTGCAAGCATACAGAAATGGAAAAACCATGCTTGGGATCTATTTGTACAAAGTGAGAAGCGGTGAACCTAACCGGCGGCTGGCATCACTCTTTGGCATATCAAGGTCAGGACTTCAGTCAAAAATAAAACTAACTAGACGCTGTATAGATAATGACTATATCCCACGACACCTTGGGTTCGATCACATTACTCGAGCCCAAGTAATAGCAAGAAACAGAGTTCTACCGAATAATATTTTCGGAACCCCAGATCAAAATCAAACGGTAGCACTGATTATTTTAGACGGTACTTATTTATTTGTCCAGAAAAGCTCAAACTTTTTATTCCAGAGCAAGAGCTACAGTCTCCACAAGTATGCAAATCTGATAAAGCCGATGATGATTGTATGTGGAAATGGTTACATAATAGATGTCACAGGTCCTTACGATGCCAGAACATCAGATGCTACAATATTGCGGTAGATTTTGGACAATCACACCAACCAGATGGAAGATGCCCCGATACGATGGTTTCTTGAAAATGATGATGTCATGGTTTTGGACAGGGGATTTCGGGATGCATTGTCATATGCCGAAGAATGTGGGTTCACTGTTTGCACACTAAAGTCTCTCGGCAGACATGAAAGTCATGAAGTCAACCGAAAATGCAAATAAATCAAGATTAGTGACTTTGGTCAGATGGGTGGTAGAATGTATTAACGGAAGAATCAAACGAGATTTTAAGATATTCCGAAACAGATATTTTAATAATACATTGACCAATGCCATTTCTTGGAGTCCCTGGGGAGTTTGACCTCGGAATCCAATTACTTTGAATAAATTAATATAAAACCTTATGTATCATATTTTTAACATAAAATACTAAAATGTTTACCCATTTTTTTTTTGTTGCTATTTATTAATTTACTTATTTTCAGTAATTGCATTTTTTTTAATGTAAATAAATAATTATATTTTTATTTTTATAATATAACGAATCATTTGAGTAAAATAGATATTAGAAAACATGTTTCGAGGATGCCGGGTGTTCAAAAAGGGTCGTAGAAGGAACGAACAGGTAGAAAAAAGTGGCGGGGACAACAATAGATGTACCGCTTTACACGGCAGCGTCCGGTTGTCGTTTCGTTTAGTTTATTCTGAGACGTATTTCGGTACTGTTGTGTATTTTTTGGAGTGAATATTTTGTGACTTAAAGACTATTTTATTGTGAAATAACGTTGTATATTGTAAGTATGTTATACTTTTATTATCATATTTAATTTCGTACAGTATATTACATTCAATAGTAATACACATCCCACAGAAATGCTGATTTTTCTTTGTTTTAGGTTTGTAATCAAACATGGAGAAACCCACAACCAATCAAAATAATGATACAAATTTTTGTATCATATGTGATAAATTGGGATCTGGTTCAGGATCGACTACAGAATTAGGGGACATTATTAAAATTACCAGAGGAATCATAACTTTGAGAGCTGCTTCAAGTGAGCGACAAGATGGTTTGGTTCAATTTTTGCAAGTTGAATTTGTATATGCGCATGCAATATGCAGGCAGAAATATATTAATAAAAAAATATATTGAAATATATAAAAATAAAGAAAAAGAAAATTCTACACAATCTCCACCAAAGAAAAACCTGCGAAATATTATTTCAATAAATTTTCAATGGAAAAATAATTGCTTAATTTGTGGAATGGAAGCAAATGAGGCAAAAGAGAAAAAAAAACAAAAGCCAGCGCAAACAAATTGCATATGTCAATAGTGGGTCTTTATAAGAAACGCTACTTAGTTTTGTAGCTTTGAAAAAAGACGATTTCTGCAGAGAAATTTACAAACGAATTTATGGAATAATTGATCTGCAGAGTTTGGGTGCAAAATATCATGTAGATTGTTATCAGTCAATAAAAAATTCTGCGCAATCTCATAATATTGAGAGAAAAATTCATCCTCGAATTCTGATGGTTGATATAGCTATGGAGAAAATATATAAGTATATTGAAGAGAATGATGATTGCCAGTTTTCTTTACAAGAGTTGAAAAACATACTGTCCGCAGAATGTATACCTGACGATAAAACAATTAAATCAAGATTAACATCCTACTACGGCGATAATATTATTCTTTCCAGTAAAGGAGGATGCAAAACATCGTCCCCACCCACCAACAGATTCCAAACTTATGTCAGTTAATACATCTTGCCAGCCTGATCATTTTTTATTATGACGATATCTGCGGTAGGCATGGGGTTTTCATACAAACAGATTTTTAATAATAATTATTTTTTTATATTTTCACTGTTTTTTTTATTTAAAGAACATACTAGAACACTATCCAACTATTGTAGATAACAGCCATGAGAAGCTGAGTAAAAAAAAACCGGTCTTAGCGCATCGCGCCGGCCCGTTCCCTCCCTCTCACCACGTGCCGCCGCCCTTTCGTCGCCTTTGTTGGTTGCGCGCGCGCACTCCGCGCCGCCAGTCCAGGTAGTCGTGGCTAGTACGTTCCGCTGTGTTCACGTCGTTTATCTGTGCGTTATCGGCTTGTTTGCGACTATACTGACCCCTGCTTGTTTACCGGACCTTTTGATTGCTTCTCGTTTGACCCTGGCACGTATACTGGACTTTGATGTACTGCAATGGAGATTGGACGCCGATGTGTAATGTGTCTTCACAACATGGACTGACACAAGTAAGTCAAAATAAAATACCTATACCGATAACATACTTAGAATAAGTATAAATATTTGTGTAAGCGTTTTTTTTTCGCTGTCAACACGCGTGACAATAAACCATTTATTGTCTTCGATCTAGGTCTTCTTCCTAGCGTGTCTCCCGGTTACTCAGCACCATTTTCATGGACCGAGCCCAGGGTACGCTTGATCATGATCCATGATGTGGCAGGTCTAGTGTAATTACAGTGAAGCGACTGCCGTCTGACCTTCGTAACCCATAGGGGAACTAGACCGGATTGGATCATGATTACACATCCACAAGTGAATGTGCAGGTTTCCTCACGATGTTTTCCCTCACCGTACGAGCGTCGTTTACATTAACTTCGTCGTTTATATTGACTTCGATCTAGGTGGTATGGCTAAAATGACTTAATGAAATGTTACCATTTCAGGTACTATTCAATGACGTCATGGCAGTATGCCATAGATGCTGGCAAAGAGCAGATAGAGCCGTTCTTCAACAACGTGATGAGAACGCTCGTTTTGTTGTGGAAGGTCGAGAACCACAGCCTCAAATCGATGAAGAAAATGGAGTGCCCCCCAATATTGTGGAAGCTCATGACGATGCAGTTTCTCAGAACAATCCAGAACCAGAGACCGGTGAATTCTATGTTCGTGATTACGTAAGAGTACCAAACTCTTCACGTTCCTGTATGTATAGGCAATGTAGATATCAAAATCTAAGAAGAGTTCCATTGTCTATGAAGTTACATTTAGTATGCCACTACCGAATATACATTCCACCAAGTGCGCGAATATGCGAAGAGCACTTGACAAACAATGAGTTTAGTGGAAAACGTGAATGTTACAAATTATTTTAACGCTTCATTTTTTAGTGACCTAACAAACATGTTAATTGAAGCTATTAACAATAGGTCTAGGTTCGATTTTGAATCTGTAACGTCACTTAATGACAGTGAACTTCGTTTTTGGACTGGACTTACTTTGGAGCAATTTAACACAGTTTTAGAAGAAACACCATCTCTCGCAGAAAAATCCAGACTTCCGAGATCAGTTCTTGGCGCTTACTTAACAAAACTGAGAACAGGAGAATCAAACGAGAGACTGGCTACGCTTTTCGGTGTGTTAGAATATAGTAGTTAGAATATACATTCGCTCGGTCTAAATAGGACAATAGGCGACCCTTGGAATTGCTACCTGGACCGGCCAAACAGTATTTTGTTCCATGAATTGCAATAAAAAACCTAGCTTATTATACCTTCTTAGATAGCTGATGAAACGTAGATATTTTAAAGCTTGACTGCCGAACAACTTTCATACCATTTTTTTAAATATCCCTTAGAGAAAATAGACTTTCTAATTTTTTTTCTTCCATTTTTAACTTTCACTCTTGTACTATGGCCTATTTAATTAACATCTGTATAATTTTAATGATCGACATCATAAAGTTTCTTGTCCTACATCTAAAAATCCAAAAATAATAATAACATGATACATAGAAAAAAAAATAAAAAATGTAATTGCTCAAAAATCGGCAATTTTTATAAAAAAATTAAAAGTTGAATATTTCGAAAACCGTCAAATTTAGGAGGGGGTGTTTCATAGTGAAATAAGTCAGAAATGATGGGTACTACACGCTCTTAAAAAATTTTGCCCTACTTTTCCTGTAACCCTGTATATATAGAAAAAAGCAGCAATTTCTTGTTCCAGAGAAAAAGTTATAGTCACCACAAGTTTCGTAACTTATTAAAACCATTTATACTAGTTAGCAGCGATGGATATATAATAGATGTATTGGGTCCATTCTCTGCAACGACCTCTGATGCAACTATTATGCAGAAAATAATGAATGATGAGCAGCATCTGCTGCATTGGTTGCTACATAGAGGGGACGTGTTTATTTTGGACAGAGGATTCAAGGATTGCCTAAACGACATTGAGTCCCTTGGCTATGAAGCGTACATGCCACCAACTAAGGAAAGAAACGCCACACAATTATCAACAGCACAGGCAAATGATTCTCGTTTAATAACAATATGTAGATGGGTTGTGGAAACGGTGAACGGGAAGTTCAAAAATCGATTTAAGCTTCTAAAACAAACATATTTTAACCGAACATTACCGAACATGTTTATTGATTTCCGCATAGCGGCATCTATTATTAATGCTTTTTATCGAGTCGCTTCGGACAACAGGCTGGCGCAGGAGTTCTTCGGCATAATTAGAAACAAGATAAATGCACCCAACCTATTGGACAATTACGTCGCGGGCAAAAATCTTAATAGACAAAGAGTCAATTTTGTGGCCATGGAAGCTAATATGCCACAGTTTGAAGACTTTCACGACGTCATCGGTTAGTTGAGGACAACTAACCGATGACGACATCGTACTATTTGCTTTAGGGACATATCATATAAAACTTGCCAAATCGTATTGTGCTGAACACTTTCGTAATGGAATTTATTACATTGAATTATTTCGAGATGACCAATTAAATGATTTGTTAGCATATAACATGCCACTAGACAATGCCTGGTTGATCAGATCGCGTATACAATCGAGACACGTTAGGTCACGCGTTTACTACAGTTATCTTTTAATAAACCGCGCTTTAAATGACAGACATGCCATTACACAGTGGTGGTTCTGTTTAACAGGGGCCCGTACACTTGGAAGTTGTGCTCATATAATCTCAATTGTGTGGTACATGGGGAAAGGTCGTCACATACAATTTAATTTTCCAGCAGAAATGTTATCTAGTGTAATAATAGATGAAAACCATTGAAACACTAGATAATAGTTCTGTTGGCATTAATATTTAATGTAATGATAAATGTACTTTATACTATAGTTAGGGGAAGGTGGGCATGAAAGAGCCATGTTTTGAAGGAGCCACGTTAATTTTTTCGGAAAGTTTTTGAACGAATATCAAACTGAACATTATTTTGGTTGGCAATACTGATCACATGTCACCCACAAAAAAATGTAGTTCACCGACTCTCAATGGCGGATCAGGAGCGTAACGAAAAAATCTGCACCAAAAAGTAAGTTTTAAGTTGTTTTTCTTTTTGAATTGATTCTGATTCTCTGCATTATACCATTTAGTTGTTTATATAAGAATAATGTGCATATATTTGACTTTCGTAATCGAGTATTCATTTTTAATATTGTCTCAGTATGTCCTGTTCATTTTTGAAGTTATAGTAGTTTCGACTACTTTTTATGAAAGAGCCATCCAAAATAGTAATGAAAAAGCCGGCTCTTTCATACCCGGCTCCTCCATGACTGCAATAAAATGCTGCAATAATATCTGAATTTATTCCAGATTCAAAAATGTCTTCGGAACCGCTCAACCGTCCTAAAAAAACACGCATTAGACCAAGTTCCTCAACAATAGAAGAGGCGGTAAATGAGGTTATAGCTCAGAACCAATCTATAAACAAAACTGCTTTAGCTTTTAACATATCACGGGCATACTTAGCTAAAATTGTCAAAAAAGTTCGGGCATCCGGTGACTTGGCATATTATCATTTTCCTAACATAGGAAATAAAAGGATTTTTTCAATTGAGCACGAAAAACAACTAGCTGATTACTTAAAAACTGCCTCTAAAATGTGCTATGGTCTCACAAGGAATCAAACTAAAAAGTTGGCTTACGATTACGCTGTTGCTAATAAGATATGCCCGACTACTTGGCTGGACACTAAAGTTGCTAGTGAGGACTGGCTTAGAGGGTTCATGGCAAGGCACAAAGATCTGTCAGTTAGAAAACCTGAATGTACATCACTTTCCAGAGCTACAAGTTTCAATAAAAGCAATGTTGACGCTTTTTATGACAAACTTGCACTGGTCTATGAAAAGTACAAGTTTTTGCCTCACATGATATTTAATACAGACGAAACTGGTTGCAGCACAGTTACTAATCCACCGAAAGTTATTGGAGAAAGGGGGTCCAAGCAGATAGGACAAGTAACGTCAGCAGAAAGAGGAACACTGGTGACAACACTGTTCTTCATCAATGCTTCAGGAGGGTTTCTGCCACCAGTATTTGTTTTTCCTAGGGTTAACTTTAAGGATAGTATGCTGAGTAATGGGCCACCAGGAGCTCTAGGTTTGGCACATATATCGGGATGGATGACGGAAGACTGTTTTTTGAAGGCTCTTGATCATTTTACAGCTATTGTGAGACCTGCAGCCGACAACCCAGCATTGATTGTGATGGATAATCACAGTTCTCACGTTAATTTGAGTGTAGTTGAATATGCCCGCAAAAATCACATCATAATATTGACATTTCCACCTCACTGCAGTCATAAGCTGCAGCCGTTGGATGTTTCTGTATACGGTCCATTTAAGACTAGATACCGAGTAGCTATGAACGATTGGATGCTTTCTAATCCTGGAAAAACTGTTACCATTTACCAGGTTGGCCAGTTTGTAAAGGAATCATATCTCAACGCCTTAAGTCCAAACAACATAACGCAGGGATTCCTGAAAACAGGAATTTATCCACTAAATAGGAACGTTTTTTCTGAAGATGAGTTCCTGTCTTCATTTGTGACAGACCGGCCTGAGCCATCAACTATTGTTCCAGAAAGTAATAATATTGCAACAACTTCGAACAACGAACAAGTCTCCATGCAGCTGTCCACTGTCGGATACAATTCGAGGACTCCATCACCATCTCTACTAACCATGGACGCTGCAACTTCTTTTCTTAGTACATCTCAAGTACAGGAGAGTTTCCTTTTTAGTCAAGACCAACCGAGCACTTCCAGCACGCAACATAAGACACCTGAACAGGTGCGACCATTTTTGAAAGCTGCACCTAGAAAACGATTGATGAAAAGTCGCAAAATGACATCTGCTATTATAACTGATACACCTGAGAAGGATAAAATAGAAGCTAAAGAGAAGGATACAAAAAGGAAGAAGAATAATAATATAAAGAAAATGACTACAAAAAATACAATTAAACTTTTAAATTCTAAATCTAAATTGAACAAGAAAGACAGCACTAGTGAGAGTAGTTTGGATATGTCACTTCATGGAGATTCCAGTAATTCAGAAAATGAAGTGCTGACACAAATAGCTAGAAAGCAATCACACAGAAAATGCGGAAAAACGGATATGGAAAAATGTGTTGTTTGCAAGGATATCTACGCCACTAGTAAAGAGGAATGGTACCAATGCAAAATCTGTAATGGATGGGCTCATGAGTCATGTGGAATTAAAGGGTCCTTGAACTATTTTTGCCAAAACTGTTTTTAGATTGCTCTTTATTATTATTTTTATGATACAAGAACAATGTTATTATCTATGTGCAATTATGAAAATACGTTCAAAGTATTTCTTATTATTTTGATACAGGATGTACTGTTCTGTTTTTTTTTATAGAAATTATTGATCTCATATAATTAAGTAAAAGTGACTGAAAGTCTGATTTAAAAGGTTGTGCTAAGATTAATAACTAGACTGTTGATATTATGGGACTGAAAATTAAAATACTGAACATAATTAAGGTAAATAAGATTATTTTTAGACTTAGCTATATAGCGGCTCTTTCATAAACTTTGCTGGCTTTTTCAAGACATGTGTGTTGTGAAAGAGCTGAATTTCAATGTTACGTAATTCTAAGATTTTGATATGCAAATGAAAGTATATAAAGCCTGTACCTTACTTTATTTTACTATGAATATTGTAGGTAAATATTGACATATGAATCGTTGTTTTATTTGTTCCCTGAAAAGAAATATGAGTAAAAGTCTAAAAGTGGCTCTTTCATGCCCACCTTCCCCTACTGTATTATAATAAAGTACAAACATATGTATGTTAATAAAGTACAAACATATGTTTGTACTTTATTAACAGTTAACGTGTTCAAGTGTGCTTACGTGTGTATTGTATTAGCAGATATACTTTGTACTTTTGTTTAAAATTGTTATTTTTAATACAAACAAATATTAAAATGATTGATTTTTATTGAATAGTTTCTGTATCTATTATTAACCGACTTCAAAAAAGGAAGAGGTTCTCAATTCGACTGTATTTTTTTTGTATGTATGTTACGCGATAACTCCGCCAATTATGAACAGATTTTGATGGTTGTTTTTTTGTTTGATAGGTCACATTTTCGAGGTGGTCCCATATTAATTTTATCAAAATTGGTTCAGCGGTTTTTGAAAAAATCAACAAAATAGCAATTGAAGTCGGTAGTTTTAACGCGTTTAGGGTTGTGATTATTTTAAGAACCCAATTGATTTTTGGATTGAAAACAGTTATTAGTCTTTTTGTAGGACGTCATAATGATATTGAAAACAGTGCCACGTCTGTTGGTGGGTGGGGACATTGCCCATACAATTTTTTGCATCCTCCTTTGGATCAAATACATTGATTTGCTTTAAAAAGAAACAGCACGAAATTTTGTCTGAAAAATGGTATAACGAAAAAGCAGATAATATTGAAGACGAAGAAAATTTTCAGAAGCCACCTCGAGGAAAAGTTGCTCAATTATTTTTTTCCTCTAAGAGCTTAGAACAATCATTACCAAAATGCAAAGAACATATTCTTTTTTTACACGCTTTCACTGGTTGTGATACGACGTCTACGTTTTTTAATAAAGGAAAAAACAAGTTTGTTGTCAATTTTGAAAAATGCAAAGACTTACAGGACGCTGTTCAAATCTTTAAAAATGTCAATGAAAACCCGGATAATATTTTTGAAGCTGGTGTAAAGTGTATTTTGGCTTTATACGGTGCTCCAAAAAAAATCAAAGATTTAAATACCTTGCGATATAATTCTTTTCTGAAAGGCACAGTCAAACATACATCTGTTCGATTGCCATCTTTAGCACCTACATCTGATGCAGCATTTGAACATTTAAAAAGAGTGTATTTACAAGTGCAAATATGGTTAGGCAATGATATTTCTTTTGAAAATTGGGGGTGGAGATATGTTACTGATAAACTTGAACCGATAATGATGAAACAATCTCCAGCTCCAGATAATTTATTAAAAATGTTATTTTGTCACTGTAAAAAAGGATGTGGAAATGCCTGCGGATGTCGAAAAAGTAGTTTATACTGCACTGCAGCATGTTCACATTGCAATGGTGATAGTTGTTTGAATGCATCTCCCATTATACAAATAAATGTAATTAAAGAAAGTAACCAAACTGAAAAACTGTAATTTTTTAAATTTTTTATTTTGTAAATTTTATTATATGCCAAATAAATCAATTATTTTTATAAACTATTTTGTTTTTATTGAAATTAATGTTTTTTTACTATTAACCTTCAATATTATAACGTATGCTTGTCTTTGTTTATATTATTGTGAAATGTATAGCAACAAATTTTAATGGGTAAACATTGTAATATAGCTTATAAAGAATACAATCCAACAGGTTTTATAAAAATTAATTTAAAGTTATTGGATTCCGAGATTTTTATATTTCAGGCGCTAACGGTACTCCACTAATTGTGGATTTTAGAATAGCTGCGGCGCTCATCAACGCAACTTAACAGCCTTATGGTGATAGCCGCCTTACGGACAGTTTTTCTGAGATGATAGAAAGAAATATGAATAGGCCTAACCGACTTGCTGACTATGTTGATGAACACCGACTAAACGCGCAAAGAAATATATCATTTCGGAGAATGGAGGCAACATTAGATGATATACCAGATTTCCCAAGAATGACGTACGACGAACTGCTTATTTTCGCTATAGGTACATATCACGTTAAGTTGGCAAGGTCTTATTGCTTCGAGCACATTCGACAAACTGGCGTGTATTCAATAGAATTATACAGACATCCCGAGCGAGTCAATCACCATGACGACGAGGGAATACATACTTTATTAAGGTGCCGAATCAAGTCTAGACACGTTACTGCAAAAATATATTATTATTTGCAATATAATAACCACGCAATCTCCGAATACTGCTGTAGCTGCATACATGGTCGTCGCACATTGGGCAGCTGCGCCCATATTATTTGTATAATATATTATCTTGCCTGGGCCAGACACGAAGAAGATTTCATTCAACCAGCTGGGTATTTAGATACTGTTTGTTTGGACTTAGAAAATGTTTAAATAAAAATATGTATCTATTTTTAATTGAGTTTTATTTTCTATTTGGTTATTATTTATCTTCTATAATAGTGATGCGATCAATTATACCCCATCGATTTTGGAGTAAGTGAGCACATTTTTTTAATGTACATAATAAGCCTACTTTAATCGCACCTAAGAAGTTTTTGTCGACTCTGGGTTTTTCTTGTATGAAATTTTGGCCGTCGCCTTTGTGATGGAAAATATTCCCGTAAGGGTAAAGGCACGACTTCTTTAAAAAATCATTTACAACGAAAACATTCCGAAGAATATGATTTGTTTTTGAAAGAAGACGCTGCTAAGAAGAGTAACGATGAACTACCACGGCCGGGAACATCTTTGCAAACGGTAAAAAGAGAATTTAAACAAACTTTTTTTGACTCTTACCCCTTGAATTGACCAATCATTATGAGTTTACGCTTTTCCGCAAATTTCTATCTCTAATGTTTAGTTTGTTATTGTGCGTGATACTTTGCAAGTTAATGCGATAGATCGGAGTAATATATCGTGAATAATGGAGATTTTCGAGGATTTTGAACTTACGCAGGAACAAATACTTCATATACAGACTTTAGAAACTTTGAATCAAAGTGAAAGTGTGCAGTTGGACGAACAAGATGACGAAGACCTGTTACCCATTCCGCGCTCAAGGAAACGTCGTCGTTGTGTTTTATCCGACGATGAAAAAGATGAGCGTGTTGACTCACCCTCTTTATTTGGACACACACCTTCTACAACGTGGTACGAACCTAGAGGTAAGCAGCCTCGTATAATACCGTTTACGGAAATAGCCGGACTGTAACCTTATGCACTACGCCAAGTAATGGCTAACGCGGAACCAGGTGACTTTTACTCCCTCTTAGTTACTGACGAGCTTTTTCAAGATATTTCGGACCAAACAAACATTTTTGCACAGCAATTAATTGCTAAAGGTACCAAAGTCAAGATTACAGACTTGGACACCAACGGACAAGGATGAAATCAAACGATTTTTCGGATTGATTATTTGGATGGGCATTGTGAAACTACCAAAGGTAGTTGATTATTGGTCTACTGATGAGATGTTAGGACAATCCTACGCAAAAAAAATAATGAGTCGCAACAGGTTTGAGCTACAATAAATCGAAGAGACACAAACATGGCATCAAATTATTCAAGTTGTGTACTACACCTGGGTATACCACCAAGCTGGAGGTTTATGCTGGAAAAACGTTAGATGCAGATAATAATACACTTACAAATGTCGTGCTAAACCTGGCACGTGACTTACTTGGAAAAGGTCACTCAATGTTTGTAGACAATTGGTATACGAGTTTGGAATTGGCCGAAAAACTAGTTCAACAGGACACTCATCTGGTAGGTACTCTACGGAAAAATCGAAAGAACTTGCCAAAAGATGTCATGGGGGCAAATTTGAAACCAGGCGAATTTATTGCTAAAGAAAATGAAAATGGTATAACTGTGATGAAATGGAAGGATAAGCGGGATGTTTATTTGCTGTCGACCAAACATTCAGTGGGATTTGTGAAAACAAAGAATAAAAGGGGAGAAGAAAAATTAAGCCCAAAATTGTAATAGAATACAATAAAGCAGCAGTAGACCTATCTGACCAGATGACTGCGTATTCAAGCCCACTACGAAAAACTATAAAATGGTATAAGAAACTGGGAATCGAATTATTGCTCAACACCGCTGTCGTGAATGCCAGAGTTCTATTTCAGAATACTACAAAAAACAAGATGCCTATTGTTGATTTTCGAAGATTGCTCGCAAAATACCTTATAAACAGATGTGAAGAAAACAACAAACAGATTGCACCGAGACCAAAAAGACAAAAGCACGTGCTCCAAAGAAAGGAAGGTGCTGCAAAATCTGTAAGAAAATTTTGTCGCGATTGCTACAAAACCAATGTGGAACGACATGGCAGGAATGCTGCTAAGAACAAGACGAAGAAAGTTACGTTGTTCTGCAGTGCTTGTCCAGAGCAACCTCATTTGTGCCGCGAATGTTTCGATAAATGCCACTGAGTTTCATTGAGCATAGCTTGTTTGTTTTGATTTATTATTTTTGTTTCACTTTGACTTCGGTCGTAATTTTTCACTTGAATAAAGCACATAAAAATGCCGAATATAAAGTCAGTAATATTTTAATTTTTAATATTTTGAATACATACATGCTCCGTAACATTATTAAACTTTGCTATGAAAAATTTTCGTTTTTTTTCTAAGTCAATCAATCTATAGTAAACTATCTTCAAATTTTAAACCACGGGGGCTGATAATTCTTTGGGGCCGCGCCGGTCACGTCGTATGGCTAAAACCGTTGAATTCGATGTCACCGGCTTGAACGGACGCTGTGAAGTAGGGTATGTCTTGCCGGTCATTTTGACCCCCCACGGCCTGAATGGATACACTAGGTGCCGGGCATTTTGACCCACCATGGCGATGAACGTGTTAAAAGAATGGGGAAATCAGAAACAAAATGTGCACTGTATGGTACGAGATGGGGGATCCAATATGAAACGCGCCTGTTCTTTGTCTGGAATACATAATGTCGACTGTACAGCACATCAGTTACATTTGGTGGTTAAAGAGGCTATCAAAAACGTTGATACAATCTCCGTCCTACTCTGGAAAATTGCAGGACATTTCAACCATTCCACAATGGCAAAGCAAGAATTAGAAAAAATACAGGTTCGACTCAATCAAAAAGTTTTAAAAGTTTTGCAAGACTCACCGACACGCTGGAATTCCAGCTATCACATGTTAGGAAGACTTGATTGCATCAAAGATTCCCTGTCGCTTTATGCTTCGAATAACAAAATAGAACAATATGATTCTGATGACTGGACTTTAATTCAAGACATAGTAAAAGTGCTGAAGCCTCTAGACGACGTAACCAAAACATTGAGCTCTCAGAACTCGTGTATATCCGACGTTATTCCTCTAACACGAGCATTGAATAAAATCTATGATGAGATCCAGGAAAGTCTCAATATCAGTGTACCCTCTGTTGTGGATTTTGTGTCTGCTTTGAAGAATGAATTAAATTATCGTTTTTCTGAAATTGATAAAAATATTTTGTTTCAAATATCAACATTTTTAGACCCAAGGTACAAAAATAAATTCTTTAGTAATATTCTCATAAAACAAATAAAAGAAAAATTATGTGCAGATTTAGAAACTGAAGGAAATCTCACAGCTACAACAAGTACTGGGGTTAAGCCTACTATTAGAAAAGAACATTCCCATTGTTTAGATTTAGAGGTATCTATTGCTAATATGTTAGATAGTGATGATGATGATGAGCAATCTGAAAATCAAATGTCAGATATAAAAGCTAACTTGCTCACAGAATATATGTCAGATAAAAGATTATCAAGAGATCAAGACCAATTAAAGTATTGGCAGGTTAACAGTAAAAGATTTGGATGTTTCAGTCACATTGCTCGCACATATTTATCATCACCTGCAACAAGCGTTCCAAGTGAACAATTTTTCAGTGCAGCAGGAATTGTTTATGATCCTCATCGTAACAGACTTTTGGGGGACAAAGCTGCGAAGTTGCTTTTTTTGAAATACAATTTACCATTGCTTAATTTCAATTATGATTAATTATTTTTTGGAGCTCTTCTAATTTTGTCTGACATTTTGTCACTAATATTTAAATTGAATGTGAAGCGCAGTATTCATTTAGAATTATCATTTAATTAGAATATATTTTCGGTTTCCCCATTATCTCAGTGATTTTATAACTTTCTACTGTATTGATTCATAATTATAAAAAAAAGAGATTTACGTTTTAGTTTCTTTTTTCATTGACATAAAAGTGACCATGATGTTATATATAGCTTGCTATAATATTCCCGTAATTGTATGAAAAAGTAGATTTCAATTTTAGTTTTTTCATTGTCATAAAATGACGTTAAAGCTTGATATAATATTGATCTCATTAAAATTATATAAGAAAAAATTACTTATATTTTAGTTATTTCATTATCATAAAAGTGATGTTAACTTGCTCTCTCATTATAAAGATCTATCTATCTCAATGTGTTTGCAATATAAAGGTGCCAAATATTCGATTTAATTAATTAAAATTGTCTGAATGGAATTTATTAGTTTTTTAATTCTACCTAATCACCTGAAAAGATCTGTAAAATATCCGCTCGAAAAGTAACGGACACAGATACGGATACAGATTTCTTTTTTACCTCGGATACGGATATACGGAACATCACTAATTATGATCTGACTACGTACACGGGCTTCATTTTCATAGCCATATAACTTGGAAATAACATTTGGCAAACAATTGCTAAAGTACTACACTAATATTTAAATAACAGTAGTGTAATAGTCACATCACATTGTAAATGAGACTAATAAACTACTCAAATTCAATGTATTTTGTGTAGCAGAATCGAAAAACTCAAAACACCCGTTCAAGAAGCATAAGTAAAAATCAAGTCCAACCAAAATGTTGATACCATAGATAGGTACAAAATAATCGCCAATCTACCATACTAGGACAAACAGTTCTGCATATTAACACACTAAAGTTTGACAATAGTAAAACACATACCAAACAATTGCTGACTAGACAATTATTTAAATAACAGTAGCATAATAGTTGCATTTGATTTTAAATGAGACTAGTAAACCACTGAAATTCAATTTAAATTGTGTAGCAGACTCTATATAGTACACTAGCAACACCTGTTCCAGAACAAATAAAAAAAGAGAAAAGAATTGCAAAAGAATGCTAATCCCACGGGTATTGAATAATCACCAAGATCAAGACACGATTTCAGCAGAATGCCAGAACAAAAGAACAATAATTGAAATGGGAAAAAATTGAGTCCGTGTTCAGTGACCAGCCAACAACAAATGCAGTTCATGTTTTGCCCTGTGGTACTATTTCAATAAAACAACTTTCAATATCTACGAAACTGTTTTTTAAACTTCTCATAATGATAATCATCAGTTGCTTTGTCTCCTTTGGCTTTCTTAACTATTTTGTCCACACTTTCATCAATTGGGTTATCCAATTTGACATCAGACTTAACAGTTTTCCTTTTTTTTACATCATTATCAATATTGAATCTGTTATGTTGGACAAAATTTACTGCCATATTTGTTGGAACAAACTGTGACGGTCCATCCTTTTTGTTTCTACTTTCCCATAAGAGCTTCATCTTTGCTTCCTCAGTAGCTTCAATGTTTTTGATTTTTGCCTCTATACCCAGATCAACTTCAGGGATACCACTCAGCATCTGGTTGGACAGCATTTCTTCTGACTTCTGTGTTGAAGAGGATCTCAAGTGTTCAGGTAAAGACAACAAAGCTGCTTCCTCAGGCGATAAGTATTTCAGACTATCGCTGGGTTCATTATCTTTGGTGTCACTATTAGAGCCTTCTGCAACAATTGAAATGGAAAATAAATTAGATAGTCTAAGTAAATAGCTGAGAGCTGTCAAAAGGAATTGTTAAATTTGCCAGAGTATATTGCTATATATATATTATATACTGAGAGTAAAAAGGACCCTGGGCAACTGTTGATGGGCTTGTCAATATGAACAACTTTTTCTGTAACAAAAATGCAGGGAAATGGAAAAAAAATTTCATCTCCATACAAAATAGGCAAATTTTTCCTCTGGAGATGACATTTTGTATGGGGATTGAAATTTTTTTTTCACTTCTCTACATTGTCGCCATAATAAAAGTTGTTAATATTGACGAGCCCAACACTTCTACACTCAGTAGAGGCTATCTTTTCTAGCGAATGAGGCAGCAAAATCTGTATATCATAGTGAGTGTAATATTCATAGTAGGTACATCTTTAGGTAAAGAAACAAAACTCTTTACATACTACTAGTATTAGCTAGTTACTTATCATTTAATTTTGTTAGTGGTGGTATTTAAGAGCCTTGAAAACTACAAACAAACACTATAGGTTATAATACAAACCTTTTCGTTTAGATAATTGTTCCTCGATGTATTTCATCATCTCTTCATCTTCATCGCGTTTGTTAGTTTCAGCGGAAAATTGTGTGCCGATGCCTGTATCATAAGCGTCATCTACTTGTTTCACCTTGCCACTTTTTAAAGCCTGCATATTTACTAAACCACCAGACTTAACTTTAAATGGGTCTTTGCATGTGATTTCTTCTTCTATTGAAACTTTTTGACCCGTAGCCAAAGCTACAATGCTGACACCATTAGGCCGTTCCCGAAGTTTCTGCAATTCTTTAGCTTCTACTACTTTCGAAAGGATGACGGGTATTTCTTCGTCTGATTCGCTCTCTGATTTAACACGTGTACGAAGCGTACATCTTCTTTTCACCTTCTTGAATTTAACATCACTGTCAGGAGCAAACTCGGACATAATGTACACTGCAACTGCAAATAGGTACTGCAATGCATGCAAAAAACGAAAACGAAAAGTTAACAAAAGATGGCGACTGTCTGAGAGTGAGTTCGTTGCCGATTTTTTTTCATGTGGACTCGGGTTTTGGGCCATTTGCCGTGAAGTTTTAAATTATTCGTGAAAAATAATCAGGGCCCCTGTTTCTCTTAGTTATAACAGATGGCGCTAGCTGTAGTAGGGGATAAAAGTCAAGTAAATGACTAACTTCAAGCAGTCCGAAGGCGACAGTAATTTTTTTCTACAGGCACTTTCGTCTACATGTTACAAAAGTGCCTGAAGTCTAAATAACTCACCCAAACAATAAAAATCGCACTAAAATATAACTGACAGAAGTTCCCCTGGACACCAACCAGCAACATCTAGATGAGAAATTTTTGGAGTTTGAAAATTCCCCATTATTTGAAAATAAAGGCTACTTGGTATCGCTGAAAAATATTGACTGAATTTGGAAAAAATCATCAAGATCTTGATACTTGAAATTGCTACCGTTGTTTATTTCATGCAAATTTGACAGCTATTGGTCTTAAAAAAGTGTAAAATAACGTCCTGTCACGCACGAGTATTAACTTATGGAAACTCAGGGTAAATGTGACAGCACACAACAGTCCGGGAACGATCTAAGGAAATCATAGACTTCCGAATCCCGCCGATACGCTTTTTTGTTTTACGCTTTATAATCTATCATTTATTTAAAAGAAAATAGGTAGGGAACTTGTCAAGAACACTTCGTTCAAAAGAAATGAAACTATTATTTGAAATCAAAATCAAATCTTTATTAGAATTTTCACTTAAATGCTAAGGGTTAACAATTACCTACCTCCAGTGTAGGTAGTCCTGAGTTGTGGGGTCCTTCTATGCTTCACATTGTAGTCTTTTGTCTTTATTATATAGAATAACTGTTTTGTGTTTTTCATAGCGTGAATAAAAGATTCCCATTGAACTCTATCGATATCCGATTAACAAACAACCTATTTTTCACCCAAACATTAATTAAAAAATGAAACGCACAAGCGCGTTCCATTTTTGGTCACATTTTCAAGTGATGACAGTTCTTCTTGTACATTCCCAGGCATTCCTTGAAAACATTTTCATCTTAAAGTTTCACGGTCGGATATCACTCTAAAATATCATAAACTAACTTCCTGACACCACATCAAAAAAATTGGGACATTTTACGCACTTGAATTTTACGAAAATGACGTTATAATAAGTTTACTTTCTAAATGTGTTTGTCAGTGGTATGTCAATCTGAATGACGTATTGGTATTACAGGTCAAATCTCATAGACCTATATAGAGGTACGGTAGTACTATAGGGATCGGGGGGAGAATTAGAGTAGGTACCTACTTGGTAAACTAACCTAAAGGCACTCTACGCTTGGTTACGCTTTGTTGAAAAAATGGCAAAAGCGGGAAAGCTATGCAGCCAAGTACGATAAAGCCGAAAAAATTGTATAGCTGGCAACCCGGGATGCGTCAGTCTGACAGTGACATTGTCTGTCATTTTTGGTCATTTTAGCCTGTTTGTTACCAGACCGACTGTTTACATTACAAAATAATTAGTACGTACGGCAATCAAATGATTGTGTCGTATACAGAACATTGAGAAATCAGTGGTGCTGGAAGCAACACGCATCCTTACGTCCCGAATAACGATGGCCAACGTAGTTTTATTGCAGTCGCCACCACCAAAATTAGAAGAAGTTCAAAAGCTATTGTTTTGCGGCGAATTTTTGGAATTTCTTCAGAAAATTCATCAACAATTTGATAGTTCCATAGATGAACTATTTCTTAACCGACTTAAACTCAAAATCGCATTGCAATCTGGCAATAGAACTTTGGACTTCATATCTTCCCCTGAGAGAATTGATAAGAGTTGGAGAGTGGCCCCACTACCCAAGAGGTTAATGTGAGTAGGCATGCATACTACAAGTACTTGTAGGTGCAAGAATTACTTATATTATGTTACTAACTACTCATGTTTATTTTTCAAATGGCATTACGCCTATACTATACTTGTCTCTAAAGTAATTGATAGTAACTTCAACAAGTAGGTACATATATTTTTCTTCGTCCCCCAGTAAATAGGTTTCTCTTTTAATGTAGATTCTTGTATAATTTATAAATAATAGCTTATACATGATATAACCATGAAAAGTTTAATATCAAATGTAATTTATCAACTGTACCTACTTATATAATCCTTAGTTATGCTAATAGTATGAAGGCAAAAGTTTTTGAGTGATTTTTTTTCGGTTTGTCACTTCTTCACATCTAAATGGCTGGAGCAATCTTAGTCAAATTTGGTATAGAATTATATTTGGTGACTCCCTGGATTTTCACTCGTAAAAGTCAGGGGGGGAGGGCTTAGTGGACTTGCCACATATCCTCATTGTCTCCCCTGCAGACAATGGAGAATCCAAAGGCATTCTCCCCCCATCAAGAAAAAAAAGGATAAATTTCCAAATAAAAGCATAGCCAGAGCAGGAGCAAACAGTTGGTGACACATTTTCTCTCCTTACACTCCCCTCTTCTCTCTTGGCAATCCTGTGCTTTCATCAATCAGTCTTTGTGATACAATTTTAAACAAATATTTTTTCATTGTAGAACATTATAAGTAATTCTTTCAACTTTAATTTTAGTTTTTGAAATATTGTTCATATATTTTTTTACAGAAATCGCCATGTGGATCTTGGAGATGTGTCAGCATCAAACTCTGCTCATTTTGTTGAAGCATTAAACAGTGATGTGCAAGGCATACAGGTTGACTTTGATGATGGTCACTGTCCCACTTGGAAAAATCAATTGGTGGCATATAATAATATATTTTTATCAGTTAGAGGGAAACTAATGGGGGCTTCAAACAACATAGCAGCATGCCCCATACTGATGCTTCGACCTAGAGCATGGAATATGATTGAACATAATGTGTTGGTGAGTTGTTCTTTCATTAATAATAGTAACATTGACATGTTGATCCTATGCTGATGTGGGATATAAATAGAGTTAATTTGCTGCTGTTCTTCCTGCATGTCACAGGATGCAACTATGGGATTCAGGCCCATATCATGCCAAATAGATGAAGGGTCCAGCCGCTTTTAGAGGATTATGGAAGTTCATTGTCAAATATGCGGATACATGTTTCTTTCCAGATGTAGATGATACAGGGCTTTTTCTGCAACTCAACGTCCAATGCGCCTGTTGTGCGTGATGTTTCTTTCCAGTCTTTGTATTGTTTTATTCTCACCACTTTTGCGGCCAGGATGCGGAAGACATTATACAAAATGTTGTGTAATGTCTTCCGCATCCTGTTATTATTTACTTGAGGCCATAAATTTACCATAGCCTTTGAGATTTTTTTAGGTAGTCTGATGACAACAGCTGTCTCACACAGTTCCATTTAAAAAAAAAAAACTCCTTATTATATTCTTGTGTCTTCTTCCATCATTTTGTATGGTAATAGTTATAACCTGTTGTCATTGAATGTTATTTATTGAACCATAAAATCCATCAGAATTTTAATTGCTTTTGTTAGTTTCTACCTAGTAAAGCAGTTTCTGCTTGACAGCACAACTTTTAATTAATCCTAAATCATGAACCATGAAGCTATTTTATAGCATTAAGTCAGGAATGCCATGAGTGCCTTTTAATATGCACTGTGAGTGATATTTTTCTTAGTTGACCCAATCAATTGTAGTTGGAACCCTTTGAGACGCAAGGGATTAGGATAGGTGTAGGATTAAATATAGCAATGGTACTGAGGGATTAATAAGCATTCTAATTGTGTATGAAGTGATGAGAGAAATGTAGTAAAAAAAAAAAATACACTTCACGCCTTTAATCCCAAAGAGGGGTAGGCAGAGACACTTGTTAAAGCAAGTCCCCACGGTTCACCAAGCGTATTTAACCCAATGTGACAGGGGGTGAGCCCATCGCCGTTAGAAATGTAGTATGTAGTTATTATTCAATGTCTCTAATCTTTATAATGTTAGACAGGTGGTTACTGGTATAGAAATAGATTTGGCTTGTGTGAAAATAGCGTAATTTGTGTTCTTCAGATAAATGGTAAAGAAGCAATAGGTGCATTAGTTGATTTTGCAGTTTTGATGTACCACAATGGGAAACAGCTTTATGAAGTGGACAGTGGACCATATTTCTATTTGTCAAAGTTAGAGGGAGCCAAAGAAGCTGAACTTTGGAATAATATTTTCATATGGACACAAAACGAACTTGGTATACCTCAGGGTACCATAAAGGCATGTGTTCTCATAGAAAATATTGTATCAAGTTTTGAAATGGATGAAATATTGTATGCCTTGAGAGAGCATTCGCTTGGGCTAAATTGTGGAATCTGGGACTACTGCGCTTCAATTATCGGAAAATTTGGTAAGTTCTTTGGCAAGTAAGGATATGAATGTAATTTACTTTTTGACCCAACTCATATGTACCCTATAACTTATACCTACATAATATACCTTACCCCAAGACGAATGAGAATCGGTTACCGATTTTTCGAGTGTTTACCTTAATTTCTCTATACCTACATAATACATTGCTTTCCTTATCATGGGACCACCCTTGGCATATCTCCTTTCCAACAAAAGAAGAAATATCAAATTCGGTACCTGCCTAGAGACAAGAACCGCGCGGCCCTCTTATCTATTTACTTGTTCTACTCCTGTCAGCCATTACTTATTTACTTCTTCTGAGACATCTAATAAGCTGATTTCAATTAACTTCGAACGGCCTGTGCCTCTAGCACGAACCAACGCTACTAACGTTAGCGTATCCGTTAACGTTGACAATGTATGGGAAAAAATCAGCGCCGTCTGCCGGAATTCATCGGAACTACGCATACGCCAGCGCGTAACGTTAATTGTGCGTAACGTTGAACGTTAGCGTTTAACGCTAGCGTATCCAGACAAAAATTAAAGTTTTGGCAGCACGAACACTTTTTGACAGTTCAAAACGTAACGTTGAACGCTAGCCAGCGAACGTATCTATTCACTTTGTTTTCAATGGCGAACAACGTAACGTTAGTAAATTGTGATCATGAAAATAAGCGTATAAACCTTCTAGCACACAATATTATCCGACCAATACATCAATTTTCCTTCTAGATGCTTGCGTAAAACCCCGTCTAGCTATTATGTACGTGAAAGTTTGTCAAATTTACAGTTTTCAAATCACAGGCATGAGGATGAAGCAAGTCCTATTCTGCCTACCTAAGTAAATAAATTAAGTATCTTCTAAATGGCCTCTGTTTTCAAAAGGCCCCTATAATATTAGTTAGACAACTTCCCACCTATTTTATATTTACAACATACAACCAAGTCAACCATTAGCTTGAAACTGTGTTATGATTTCATATTATGATAATTATGTAAAAGTATTCAATAAAACAAACACGCATAAATATTTATATATTAAATAATAGTTTTATTATTATTTTAATTCTTCACACAAACTTGAATTTAGTTATCTCTTACACATAGTATAAAAACCGAAATATTAGGTATCTTTTAATCACAATGTTCCCACTTTTGTAATCTTCATATTTTGCTGCTTTACAATAAAGTCGTCGCTGTTTCACTCAGATCACTGGTACAAAATGTATCTTTAGCAATAACTCTGTCATTTATAGCCTTTTATAGTATGTTGGAATAGGCATTATTAGTCTGGTTTGTAAATAAAACAAAAATAAAATAATTATATCAAAACTAAATAGAGCGACATTGGTCGAAAACCATTAACCAACGTAGTGGATCCATATTTTTTTTTTGTTTTTTTTTGGGAGGGAGATTTCGTACTACTCGTTCAAAAATTCTGAATAATATTTTAGCAATGCGTTTTGAAATCGTTTATTTAGTTTTACAACAAGCTTTCATTGGATTTGTATTAATAACTAATTGAAATAGAAGAATTTACTCGTTTTACGTCAAAACAATGTGAAATTCCACTTTTAAATTTTATTGGTGAACATTTTGTAAAATTTCTAAACGTGTCTAACGTATCTCGATTCGTTGCATAGGACATTGACCTTCGAATGGACGTAAACTTCAGATTTTGGTTCGTGCTGCCATTCGTACTTGCGAATCGCAAACGTAGCGTTGCAACGTAACGTAGATGCGAGCTGCGTAGCGTTGGTTCGTGCTAGAGGCACTGTTAATAAACTGATTTTACGGATGACCTCCCGAGTCATTGAACCGTGTAGTAATCTCAAATCAAGCTAATTACAAATAAAAAACAAGTAAGTACGGAGTGTACTATAAAATACAAAGCGATTGAGGTAGTTATATCTAATGGTCAAAATAAATTGGATAGGTACTCAAAAGTTACCGACTTTATTCTTTATTACAGCTATATATTTTTTCGAAGTAGTCACCGTGAACACGTATACCTACACTTTTCCATATAAACCACTTAGAAAATACCGATGACCCCTCTCCTTTAGACACCTCAGAAATTTCATAATTATACGCAGCCAGGTTATTTTCTTTGTTCTCAAATATAGGTTCAAAACACTCTTGAGGTTTTAAACCTTTTTTTAAAATCATAATAAATCATATCACGAACATCACGTCGAATGAGCTCCGTTGTTGCGAAAATTTAACTCCAAAATTACCCAGAAAAAAAAATGGAATCCAACATTTTTCGAGTGTTCCATATTTGAATTTATAAGCAAATTACCTACGTTTACAATGGTGTATTACTGGCCAGTATCGATCAAATGACCATAGAGTATCTAATCTAACTTCTTTTGGCATGACTCGTACCAGTTTTGACGACACTTGCTGTGTCACTAAAACATCTTTATATTATAAAGAATGATATTATACAGGACGGCTCATTCAAATCGGTCAGCATGGGAAAGTATGAAACCATAACACATAAGAAGTTATGTTATTAGGAACCATGTCATCCATTTTAATAACAAGAAAAACTGCATACTTCCTTAAAAAAGTACTAATATTGTATTAAAATAAAATAGTTTTGACAAAAAGAGAACCAACTTCAACCCGTAAACTAAAAAGAAAAAAATAAATTTACTTGGTAATGATACCTAGATCACATCTTCGTTAGTTCTTATTCTGTTAGTAGGGATAAAATCTAAAGTACTGAATCAATTTAGATAAAATTTGAGTGGGACCATCTTGAAAGTAAACCCTGTCGAATGCAAAAAGAATTTTCAAAATCGGTGCATAAACGACGAAGTTATCCGCGAACAAACATAAAAAAAGCATATAATACGGTCGAATTGAGAACCTCCTCCTTTTTTTGAAGTCGGTTAAAAACAGTGGCCATTTCTAACACCTACTAAAATAAATGAAAGTATGTGAAAACAATTCATTGCATGAATTTTAGACATTATGTTTCATAGAAACATTTACTTCTTAGACCTATGGAATAGATCTCTAAATAGAAATTGTGTCAGTTTTTTAACCGACTTCAAAAAAGGAGGAGGTTCTCAATTCGACCGTATATATGCTTTTTTTTTATTTTTTATGTTTGTTCGCGGATAACTTCGTCGTTTATGAACCGATTTTGAAAATTCTTTTTGCATTCGACAGGGTTTACTTTCAAGATGGTCCCATTAAAATTTTATCTAAATTGGTTCAGTAGATACTTTAGATTTAATTTTTTTATGTTTGTTCGAGGAAGAGCGTCTGTGGTCCAGTTGGTCGGACACTTGACTTGTAACCGGGAGGTCCCGGGTTCGAGTCCGGCTACTGGACGTGTACCAATGGGACTCTTTTTCAGAGCCTATGTACGCAACGCAATTACGCTCGTACGGTGAAGGACAACATCGTGATGAAACCCGCACACCACAAGGTGTGTGAACCCTATACGGCGATGGGCTCACCCCCTGTCACGTTGGGTTAAATACGCTCGGTGAACCGTGGGTACTTGCTTTAGCAAGTGCCTCTGCCTAACCCTCTTTGGGATTAAAGGCGTGAAGTGTGTGTATGTACAAACATTAAGTGTACTTGTGTATTTTTTTGGAAAAATCTGGACACATGTTAGTGATGTTCTTTCAGATGTATTTCCCAAAAACGACTAGGTACAAAGCTGGAATTTTGCGTATCCTGATATCACCAGAAGCAAGACATACAACATTATTAACGTAGGTACCTACACAACACTCTGCCTCAACAGATACCAACAAAGAAGATGTTGTTCAAAGAGTTTGTGTCGTCGCGGCGCTGGGCGGAGTTCCGCGAGCGCCTCGTGCTGGACGTGGTGGCGCGCTCCAACACCGTCAACGACACCTCCATACACGATGTGCCCTACTCCATTAGGATGGATGAGATGCTTGACCTCTGAATTAAGTTGTATGGAATGAGTAGAGTTTCTAAATTATAAAATAGTTTTAACAAAAAAAGAACCGACTTCAACCAGTAAACTAAAAAGTAAAAAATAAATTTATTTCTTACAAAGTAATACGTATTTTCATTTAAGTTGTTCAATAAAAATACCTGATTAAATAATTATTTTAAAATATTGAAGTCGGTGCCAAGTAAATACACAAGCTAACTAAATTACAAACTACTTAAATAAATCAAAAAAATATGAATCGATACTAACCTAATATACCTGCTAACTATGAATATAATCGTCAGAAAGATTGATAAATATTGTTTTACTTAACCGGAGCCCACGCGGGCGGAAAGCTATACATATATATAAAAGAAAGTTGTGTTAGTTACAACACTTATAACTCAAGAACGGGTAAACCGATTTGGCTGAAAATTATTGAGGTGGTAGCTTACAACCAGAACACGGACATACGGGATACTTTTTACCCCGATCCTATATAGTCGCTATATAGAGGGTGTTACAGTTTGTATGAAATACTGAAACTACGAGAATGAAATCGCGGGGCGTCCACTAGTAAAGTATATTTGTAAAAGCATGTAAAATAAACCTCAACGTCTAATGATCGTATAGCCTCAAACTTAGGAGGGTAGACCAGTTTCTGGGCTGACTTTTTGCAAATTAAATTCCATAATATGTGGTAGTTTTAGTGGGCCCTACGTATTAACGTTTTCTTTTAAATCTTTTATACACTTGCTTTCCTTTGCGCGGAGCGTACCTACTACGCAGCTCAGCTACATCGCGGTACAGCGCGTTATGCCTAAAACACATTTAACATTATTTTCTGCCTCGGTGGCTTTATGGACTATGTTCTATGGACTATATGTATGTCAGTATATTGACTGCTTCGCTTACTAGCTACTTTGCTGCAAACCTAGATCGTTCATAGGCTACATACCGTAATGCCTAAAATATTATTTAGGTATACAAACTTCTACATTGCCTAGAATACTAATACACATACATAGATTGTACGAAAACGAATACACATACATGAGCACCTTATTATACTCTATTATTTCATAAACATACATACACATATGCCCCCGGAACACCCTGAAGAGCACGACATCCAGGGAGGCACCGGCGCAGGGCCCGCTGCAGGATGTTAAGCGGGCCCTCTACCCTGCGGGGAGGAACTTGTGGTCCTCCCCGCTCACACCTCGACGTGCGGCGACGATGCCGAAGTCACGTGGCACCGCCGCCCTCGATGAGGGTCGGTTGAACTCGCGCGCAGGCCCCCGCTGTGCGCGCGACCGACCTCCGGGCCCTTTTAGTCACCTCGTACGATAGGCAAGGAAGAACCGTAGCCCTATTCTAACGCCCGGAACTGCAGGGCTAGTGAGACTTCACCCTTATTCCACGAATACGCCCTAAGCTAGGGTGAGAAATACCAGAATGAGAATTTTCGGACATGAATTTCCATCAGGGAGTTTCTTCGAGAAACAAATCAACCAGTGTCACATCTTTGCCAACACCGTAGATTTAACAACTAAATCTCAGTTATTCTATCTTAAAATCTTTCTTGCTTCAGACCTATGTCGTGGTATACGTAGTTCGCATTTTGCCAACTCACGACATGATTTAGGCATAACGCGAAGTGCATGTACTCCGCGCAAAGGCTTGCTACTTTGCTCTTGGGTACCATACCTGTAGACAGATAGTCGTAATCTACTTATTTATTATAGCTTAATGGTAATTGCTCTAAAAGCATACAACTAATTAGCATATCAGAGCGTAGTAGAGGTTCCTAAAGTTATTCTACTACTAATAGTTATACTGACTACCGGCGAAGTGAAATGGAAATATTTACGAAACTAAAAACAAAACCACTCAACCCAAGATAACAACCAACCTTTAGAAACCTCTTATCAAAACACAGCTGATCGGTAACACATGCATAACTTTTTTCGTTTTCGACCTATGTTCTTTGGGGAACGTAAATTTTTGTTCCGAGTGACTTTCCCGGGTTTCACTAATATTTTGGATTTAACTTAACACATTCATTCGACGCGAGAGTTTTATTACGAGTATAACACGCAGATTAACAAGAGAGCTGATTAACTAAATAAAAATATCTGGGTGCTTACCCCTAGGTCCCTTTTGGCCTGCACCGGTCACGAGGCAGCGTTATCGCCATATTGGGAAAGATGCAAGTAGTAATTTAACACCGGAGAATTGGTAACCGAAAACGGACCCTTTCAAAGTGTTTATCATTCACCGAAACAGATGAATCGAAAAAGGGACATCCGATTCTAAGTCGAGACTATGGTATAGCCATTACATTCAGCGGTTTATTATTTTACTAGCTGACCCGTCAAAAGTCGTTTTGCCAAGATACATTATTAACAGTTCTTCCCTGCTATTGTTTGTATCTATTATACATATAAACCATCCTCTAATATCACTCTATTCGTTAAATAAAACCGCATCATAATCCGGTTTGTAGTTTTAAAGTTCTTAGCATATAGGGCCAGACAGCGGGAGGCGACTTTGTTTTATACTATGGATTTATTTTCTTTTAGGTCGTCTGCCGGAGTTTCTGTTGCCTGACCGCAATAAGTATGTGCACATGAGCAGGCACTTTTTGCTCAGTTACATGCAGTTAGTAGTGAAGACGTGCCACGACCGTGGCGCCTTGGCCACCGGGGGTATGGCTGCTGCCATGCTGAAGCCGGGAAGCGATGGCAGCGATGATATGTAAGTATCTACTAGTAGTAGTACAGTACCTACTTACCACACTACCTTTCTGTCATGTTGTCTACAGATAATGTAGACTCATATACATATTAATACATACATAGATAGGTGTACTTCACATCGTTCTCCCATAGCGGTAGACGGAGATCACAGATGGCCATTTGTCATGGTTTTAACACCACCTTTCGATTTATCCACATTCATACGTGATCTTCGGTTTCGAGTAGTTTGGTTCTACTTTTTAAGCAATCTTCGTTAGGACATCACCTATCAAGGGCCTAAGTCTACTACACTCTGGTAGTTGCATCGCTCTGGCATCGTAGCGACGAACCATGTTCATTGCTGATTTCGTTACTTTCATCGTTTGCCGCTACTTTGCCACAGCGACGCAACTACGAGAGTATAGCAGACGTGGTCCCCTGTCTGTGTCCTTTTGGGCGATCTCTACTAAACCGATTCCTTACATCAACCATGTAAATCGCTTTCGTTAATCCATTTGCATCCATCCTATCCATATGCCCATATCCACACATTACACTCACGAGTAGGTTCTGGTCTAAATCTGGGTTGGCTTGAGAGTCTTTTTTGAATTGTCGTTTTATTATTACAAGTCAGGGAAGCATCCTTCGGCAATCGCGGCAAATTGGATAAGCTAAATATATAGCATATTTTTTAACTGTTATGGAGGAATGTCATCAAAACCGAAACTGGGTTTATTTTTAAGGTGTTTAATAAATTTTAGGACTTCTTGTTCTGTGACCGGTTTCATATAAAATGTGTTTGTTAGAGGGTTAATTATTTTACGACCAGTGGGGGAAGGTTTGATGTTTCCTACTTTTTCAGAGCCCACAGAAGAAAAGAAAGTGTTAAAGCTATTAGCGACAATTATAGGATCTTCCACCACGGTATTATTTATAATAAGTTTCATACTTTTATGAACTTTATGTCTTAATTTATTGGTCGACTCCCTAGTATCGTTATGAGCTCTATTAATGAATTTTTGTATTGATTTTTTTTAAGAGTGAGTGATCGTTTTTTAACAGTTTGTCATATTTTTTTAAGTAGTTGTAGATTATTGGGCTATTATTATGTGTTGCCAAGATTTTAAGGAGACGTTTGTTGCGACTTGATATTTATATTCCTTTGGTTAACTAAGTTTTACGGTTAATATTTCTTTTCCATAACTTTAACTTCTCGTGGAATACACGAATATATAGATTTTTTCTAATAATTTCATGAAAAAAACTATAATTTTTATTAATATCTGCGTTTTCTACGAAGACATTATCCCAATTAATTTGAGACAGTTCTGATAAAAAATGTTGCGTATTCAATTAACTATATTGGCGTTTTATAGAGAAACATGATTGTAGGTTATGTTATGGTACTTTGTTTAGCGTTGAAAGTACTACTTTAGTTCTCCGGTCGGTGATAGAAATTCCAAATTCCTTAACGTCTACCGAAATTTTAGGGTATTTGAAACTTGTAAATATTAAGTCCAAACAAGATTTACACTGAGCCGTAATCCGTGTTGATTCCCTAACGTGTTAGTTATAGCTTTTTAATAAATTTAAAAGTGTACTTCATAGCTGTGATTGTTCAAAGTCTCCTCCTATTATAATATTTTTATTATTATGTTTTACTTGAAAAAATTGTAAAAGACCTGTCAATGAATTGAAAAAGAGATCTGACACTCCGGAACTATTTGGCCAGTAAAGAACTATTACAATTAATTTGAAATGGGAGATTTCTACACCGCAAATCTTTGATTGACACTACCGATAGGTCAGATATTTCCTTTAAATCTAAGTACTCTAAATGTTTTTTCAAAAATATACAGACTCCGCCACCATTTTGTCTGTTCCTACAGTACGAGCTACTCAAATTATATCCTTCTAATTTCTGTAGATCATACTTCTTATTAGTTATCCATATCTCGCTGAAACACATTATCGGCAAGTTATTTATTAAATCGGTATCTGCCTCAATGGTTTGTATTTTATTTTTTAAACTTTTTGCATTTTGGTATTAGACTCGAAATGTAGTATTAATGTTAGACTATACTGATACGGGACTGGCTTGGAGGCTCCAAAGTTACCTGAGTTATTTGACCTGGTTTGTGCAATTTTCCTTCTATGAAAAGTTTATTATTGCGGATAACAGCATGTTTTCCCTGTTTTCTTTTTGACAAAAGGACTTCCCGTAGTTTTCTTCTTTCTTCTTTGGTATACTCGTAGTATGCTGAAAGGGAGAGGCCTGTATTCCATAGCAAGCTGGAGTTGTCCAACAGGTACTTCGTTACGTTTTTACTTGTAAGCTCTATGACAACGTGGCGGTGTTATCGCCCTCGTTTACCAAGTCGGGTCAGATCGTCAATATAACTGAGCTCCTGGAATAAGTATGTTAATTATCTGTGAGCATAGGAGGTTAGGGTCCTCGTTGTAGCTTTCGTTTAGACCATGAAGTACTTACTATTTTCTTATCGTTTCTATTTGGTGAAAGATTTTAGTTGAAGCTAGCGACCCATGGTAATTTTGTTCACTCTTCAATTTTATTGATATAAGAAATATCAACTAGCTGTTTTTCAAGGAGTATTTTGTTTGTTTCCAGTGTTTGTAACCGTTTTTTCCATTGTGGTTGTTATTTTAGATTTTTTTCTTGTTCAGCATTGAGGATTTTTATATCTTCTTTGTATTTACATTATTTTTGCATTTCATTTGCAGTTGAGTGAAGGCCGTTGCCAACTTATCATCCATTATTTTTCTAGAGTAGTAGAATATTTTCCTGGAAATGATTTTTTCTCTATCTAAAATATCACTCAATTGTTCAAATTGTAATGAGGTTCCCGTTCCAGATTGTTGCTGTATTGGTAGAGATTCTTGAGTGTCAGCATAGGCGATGATGCTAGTGTCAGAGCTTATCGAGTTGCGGCTCGTAGATACGTTTCGCATAGAAGATGTCTTGGATTTTAAGTCAAAGGATCATTTTTACAGTTCCTATTCACGCAATTTTTTACTCTGCGGCAATCAAGTTACAGTATATTTTACGAGTTGAAGATCTTGAACGGATTTTATTCAATTTAGTTTACATTTTATTTAATTGCACACGAACTGTCAAATTAGTCCATCAAATTAAAAAAATAGTATAGGTTTGATTGTGACTGTTTGCGTGAGATTTTTGTTCTGGCAGCGGGTAACATCAACTTATAATCTTGCAGGTCTAAAGAAATAATCAACAGAGTGCTGGAAGGCAAACTGAAGGAGATTAAAACAGGCGTTGATGGTTTTATGGTGTACGATACGCGCCTTGTGCCTCACGTCAATAAGGTGAGAAATAACCGTTCTCGAAACCAATATAATTACAGTCTTATAAAATGTATAACAGATAATGCACGGAGTAACAAAATGATGCAGTGGGAATCCATCAATCTTTCATAAGCATACCAAATGAACCACGAAGTGAGTCATTTTTTTTATTAACAAATATTTATAGACGTGTTTATCGATACAAAATATCCCATCACTGTTAAACGTAGACAGACATCTGCTTACTTGCTACGAGTAGCAAATAAGGTCAAATTAGCCAAATTATCTATGTTTCCTTACCGACTCTTCATTGGTCATTACTCATAGTTTATTATTTTGAGAAATAGTTCGGTTTCCAGATCGTAGTAGTGTAAAGCAGAACAGTATTTATTTAAAGCACTGATTTCCCGCTGAAACAATCAAGCGAACTTATCTGCTCCTCTAAATAATGTTAGTCTTCCACGTGTATTTCAAGAATACAGTACTAGTTTCATTTATTGTTTTGTTTTGATAAGCAATGATTCGTTTTATTAGTTCTAGACGGTAGCATGGCAAGCCAAGTTCAAGAAACAGAACTGGCGAGCCGCAACGTGTGTAATATTACACGAACCATTTGTAGCCATTTTGGACCCCCTCATAAATCAAAAACCATTTCACATAAACGTATCAAATAATATGGCTCATATATTGAGACTTGCGAGATACTTTTATGTGTTCTAAATTTCATAAGCTTATCTCAAACGGCTATCTTTATCTTTAAACGAGCAATTCTTGTGTATATATATATATATATTTGGAATCTCCGAAACGGCTGCACCGATTTTCATGAAATTTGGTATGTATTTGGGGGCGATATATCGATCTAGCTAGGTTTAATTTTTACAAAACATCTTTCCAACCGTGTTTTCGGGCATGAAAAATGAATATTAAGCAAACAACGTTTAGATATAAATGTCCAAAAATTCTGCATTTTTATCATTGTCTGACTGACTGACATATAGATTAGAACTCTAATTCCAGATGACCTAGAGAGTTATAATTTGGTATAATTAGGTCAGATAAATAGTGCTCTTATAATTTCAAAGTTATAGATATAGTTTATTAAGAATTATGGTTTGAGCGTCAAGCCCTCTGTGTCAGCTATTATAAACTAAAATTGCATTAAACTTGATTAATTTTATGTTTTAGAGGGTGTAACTCAATCCATTTTGTATTCCAAAATTTTGTTTCTCAGCTGTGGAAGAAGTACGGAGCTTTTCCTAATCAAATATCGCAAAAGATAAATGTTTCTATTACCGCAAAAGATTTGCTCACTGTACCAAGCGGCGGCGTGACGTTGCAAGGTCTGAAACACAACGTTGCTGTCACTGTACTCTTTATATACTATTGGTTGGCTGGCAATGGACATTTCTTCTACAACGGCAACGTGGAAGACTCCGCCACGGCCGAAATATCCAGGTCTCAGATTTGGCAGTGGATACGATTCGGAGTAAGTAATAATAATAAATTAACAAAATACACAATTAAAAGACGAGGTACCCTCATTTGGAACCTACAAGATGTTAAAATAGTAGGAAGAGGAATGCCAGTATTGCGAGGCACTGCGCTCCCTATCCTCTGCGCCGGTCGATGTCGGGGATTGTCCGGTCCGGTATCGGACCCCATGAAATCCGGGGTCCGACGCCGGCGGGGCGGTTGGGTTGCGACCGTCCCGCCGTGAGTCCTGCAGTTCCGGGCATTAAAATAGGACTGAGGTTCTCCCTTGCCTGTCGTACGAAGCGACTAAAAGCGCCGGGGGGTCGGTTCGGCGTGGAATAAAAAAAAATCTATGTATACCACGATAACTTCCAACTAGGTATTGTTAATAAAAAAATATTCAATTTCATGGGTATCTCGTACAACTGATTGTTAGACCAAAATATTTCTTAGACAAATTTACCAGTGATTAATTCCACCCTATATACTTACGTACATTGCAGTGCCCACTAGAAGACGTGGAGAAGCAGGGAGTGGACGCGTGTCTCGTGGAGAAGGCGGCCGCAGAGTTCGCTGCGCACGCGCATAAGAACCTGTGTAGGTCGAATGCCGAACGGAAACGACTATCGGCCGCTAGGTACATGGCCATGGAGTTGTTCCTGTCACGTGACCCGCCCGAATTCATCACCACCTACTTGAATGACAACCACAAGTTTAGAACGCTGCACAGTAAGGCACTCATGAGTCATTTGTAGACTATAGGTATAAACGTTTTATTAGTTGTAGGTACTGTATGTAGTACTGACTAGTGGTAGGGGCACCTGTCGCTAGGACGACGGCTTACCGCGGATTACCGCATCCGTCATAATGCTGAGGCATTTGTTGTGTGTGTCTGTGGGTGTTTTTATGAAACAATTTATGTATTTACTTATATCAATTTCTGGCCGTCATAGTAGAGGGTTTCCTAGTTTGGGGTCAGATGACCGTGTGTAAAATGTCCCGGGATATTTAATTCCTATAATGTCTTCACTTGTGTAAAATTATGTTTAGAAAATAGTGTGCAAAATTTAATAGGTAAGTGTCCAAATGCTTATATTCTATCGTTAGCGGCTTGACCTGAGCCGGGGTCGAGTTCGGGTTATTGGCTTATTTATATCTATGTGTGATAAAATATTATACTGAATATATTATACAGCGTGTTTTTGTCGGAAAAGCGAAGCGAAAGGCTAGGGGTTATTTGCGGTCCAAGGAACCCCCCTATGTTACTCTGATACAAAGGCCTTGGTTTAGAGGTTAATTGACAACATTTCATTTTTTTTCAAGTGTTTATGTTTTTACATATTATGAAACTATACGAAAAATTAGCGTATTTCTTCTTGGAAAATAATATTAAATATTAAAGTTTTCATTCATAATTTTAATTAACTTTGAAGTACAGATCACTCATACGATGACTTCACGACAAAGGGCTAAATTCATAAAGCCTTTGCTAAGCACTTTCCATTAAAAAGAAACTAAATGTCAGTTCAAACTGTCACTCGAATTGTGGTGGTGTTTGTTTACAAAGTCAACAAAGAAAAACGAATAGTACATAAAAGTAGTTAGATTTTTCTGTATCTGAAAGCTATTACTGTATATTATTACGTATCCCACTGCGTTGTCCACGTATGCTACTCGGGGAGACATAAGCACCTTCGCACCACGAGATTTAGCAGCATTGTAGCAGTCGCTATTATGCATGTCGAGAAGCATAATATTGTCAACTTTGGGCAGATTTCGGCTATCTGCCACTTGAAACCCGTCTTCAAGTTTCATGTCTAAAAAGACTGCGATGAAAATATTGGAAGAATACTGAATGTAACTGAATGAATATAAAGAGATTATCAACCGACGACCAAGCATGCAAACCACAATAACAAACAACGACTGCGTTTATGAGGATTGACATGGTATTGACATTACACTGACAGTTTTAGTTTTAGTAAGGAACCAAAGAGTTTGAGCCACGATGACGTCATCGGTTACATCTGTCACTTACACTCTTTCGGAATAAGCAGGTTTTATAAGTTAAAATTATGAATGAAAACTGTAATATTTATTATTATGTTCAAAGAAGAATTACACTAACTTTTCGTATAGTTTCATATGTAATTTTAAAAAAACACTTGAAAAAAAAGAAATGTTGTCAATTACACTAACAAAATAATAAATATTTGTTTGAACTTCAGTAAAAACGCCCTTATAATAGAGAAAGAGACCCCGCCGGACCACTTGTACCATTGATCAGTACCATTGATGGTACAATTTGCACTGATTTCTCCCAGTTGTACCATTATCTTAAATACAAGTAAAACACCTGAATTTACTTAGGCTTATATGGACCACTTGTACCATTGAACAGTAATTATCCCAGTTGTACCTACCTACGAGTATGTGTATAAGCTGTGACTACGTCCCGGGAATATTACAAAGTAAACAACTCAAACTGAGCTACGATATTTCAATTTAATTTTAGTTTTTTCTTTAAGTGAATTAAAGCACTAACAATTACAGATTTTTCCGAGGAACATTTATCTCCTGAACTACCAGTTACATTTGTACTTGCTGAATATATTGTTTTTTTTTGCGTTACATTTGGTTTTCGTTTTGCCAAGGGTTCAGCTATAGTACGAAAAACACAGTCATCTTTAATTACTTTTAAAAATGCAACCTTGTTAAGTTTTGATTATTCATTATTCCACTTGCCACTTCATCTTGTTATTTCCAACCTTCATCGATGTTAGATATTGGTACAAGTGGGACAATTCAATGTCAAATCTATCCCAGTTATACCATCAATGGTACTGATCACTGGTACAAATGGTCCGCCGGAAACAGACGGGGAGATATTTTGATAGCATTACACAACACACACGTAAAAGTAGTGTACCTATCAGTAACACACAGCGCCTAACGGAGCACACAGGCAAGAATAGTGGTCATAGATTCCAAAAAAAATATTGTAGTAGGTACCGAATTGTTATAATTAATAACCCCTAGCCTTCCGCTTCGCTTTTCCGACAAATACATGCTGTATATCTATACTGATCGATATGAATGGGAAGTGTATGCAATAATTTGCTATAGAATAGGTACTTAACCTATGTGGTTCGTTACTTATTTTTATCATGTATGTATATTTATAAACAATTGACTATTGTAATTTGTGAGCGACAGCCCATGTGTACAAGATGAATTGGGAAAACTTTTTAAGCCGATCTTTACTGTTTCTGTAGAAATTACTGAGGTGATTTCAGTAAAAAGAAATTCGGCTTTAAAGAGTATTTCTGATTTACCTGTACAGATCGATTAATAAGAGCGAAGAGTGAAGATCACACGAAGCGCTTGTGCAGTGTCTGTGAACAAACTAGCGGCGTGACAATTTTACAAATACAGAGTGTTTGTTTTCATGTTCCGATGTCAGTCACGTGGCAAACGGTGTCATCTAAGAAGCTCAGACCAAACACAACTAGATTTTCAAGCAGCGTGGCACCTTTCAGTGTCTTTTCCATCAAAATGTATGGAAAATTATATACTTCATGGATCCACACATCCACTTCTTCACCACAAGGTGTGTGAACCCTATAACGGCGATGGGCTCACCCCCTGTCACGTTGGGCTAAATACGCTTGGTGAACCGTGGGTATTTGCTTTAGCAAGTGCCTCTGCCTACCCCTCTTTGGGATTAAAGGCGTGAAGTGTATTTATTTTATTTATTTATTTTTTCATGGATCCAAACTGTCACTTTTACTACTAATTTGACTAGTTTGGTTCCAGATATACCCTGATATGCAGTAAGGGACAGAAGATATTGTCCCTTACTCTTTCACTCCTGCATTTTCGAATTGTTGCCTCGTTTTATTGTAAACGTGAGTTTAGGATTGCTGGTCTAGTTGTCTTTGGTCTGAGCTAAGAAGTAAATTCTGACAGGTCTATTGACATGTCTAGTCTGGTAGTGTTGTACCGTATTGGCAAGATTCGATTTATGGCTGTGATGTTGGTGCCACCAATTATTGACAGATGTTGGTGTTGTGCCTTGTGGTTAAATCTACATTCCAAATCAAAAATCGTTGAGAAGTTTTCTCAGCTTAATGTGATATGCTATTTCTGATTAGGCTGCTTTATTCCAAAGCAGACGAATTAGGCGAGTAGGTACCTATCTAATGTCCTGTGTAATTATTATTAAACGTGTGTTCACTTACAAGTACATAGTACAAGTAGGTATTTACACATAATATACTCTTTCATATATACGCAACGCAACGCTCGTACGGTGAAGGACAACATCGTGATGAAACCCGCACACCACAAGGTGTGTGAACCCTATAACGGCGATGGGCTCACCCCCTGTCACGTTGGGTTAAATACGCTTGGTGAACCGTGGGTATTTGCTTTAGCAAGTGCCTCTGCTTACCCCTCTTTGGGATTAAAGGCGTGAAGTGTATAATATACTTACTAGTAAATACTTGCATTTTGCGTTTTTTAAAGTATTTTATATACATTTGCCGGGTGCCGCTTACATTTAGTTGACATCACGATCATCGTCGTTATGTCGTTACATTGATTATGGGTAGGTACTAACTTAAAAATTATTCCGAAACAACGTACAATGAAATACCTACAGCTAACTTAAAGGGATCAAAATAAACTACACTAGATTTTTTTGCTTCTGTAAGTGTATGTTTTACAACGAATTAAATGTCGAGTACAGTAACTCGGATGTGAAGCATAACTATTTTATACTAAAATTATAACTAATAATAAGTATAGTGTTAAAATATTTTGGACTAGGATACCCTTTGGTAATCTTTAGAAAGTCAACTTCTAAAACAATAATGGATTCAAGGTTTACAAAATTTGACATATTTAGATGAAATCTATAGTAAGTATTCTACTTCGAATGTTCAAATATTAAACAGGAATGTACTATAAACTGTTTTTGCAATGTTTACCAAAGATAATAAAGACGTTTGTTTTTTCTTATTTGTGTATTTTTTTGGAACATCCTTATAGATCAAACTTGTTAAAGAGGTACTTAATAGATATTTTTCACATATTTTAAAGTATGTCATCCATATATTGCTATGTCCCAATAATAATGTGGAATGGACTAGTGAAAAGAATATTTATCATTAGTTCCATTATTAAACAGTTTCATAAAGAAATTAACTAGTGATAAGATTTTTTAAACAGTTCCATCAAGGTACAAATCATGGAACTACTGTGAAAGAACGATTAAAACAACATATTTAGGCAAAAGATATATTTTTCCTTTATTTAATTAGAGTAGGTAATATTTAAAATCTTTAAACATAATATGTACTTAACAAGGTGCTTATGATTAAAGAGTTATTCTCTAGTGTAGGTAGTTGTAGGATATGTCGATAATTAACGATATTTTTTTTTAACAAAATGTGGTACGGCACTTGTGACATATTTCATTTTATGCATACCAATAGGTACAGTTTGGAATATCTTTGACATCTTAATTCTGTCCTTCTCTTGTTTCGAATTAATGACATCTCATCACTACTAAATGACAGTAGTCAAGAATATTCCAAAAGCTAATAAACTGTACATACATTTACTACGTCACACGGGAACCTATTTCATAAAAAAATATCAGTCGCATCTCTGTGAATTCAGTGACAAGTGAAAAAAGTACGATATAGTCAAGCACAATCGTGATTAAAGTAAGACAATAAGTTTTGACATTATGTTTCAAAACCTAACTACTGGTAACTAATATCAAATAATACGTGAAATCAAAATGGATAAGAATTACTCCTACCGAATAAGTCCTATACCGTGACTTCATGTTTTTGTGCGCTTACAATTTGATCTTGATTTGTAATGAAACAAATGTTGTATTGACTTTGAATCGGTTGCTATGTAATAAAACTGATTTCACGTTTATTGTCGTCCATCAATGTAGTGTGTGGTCCACAGCCGGGGCAAATAATAAAATCAGAGGCTCCATCTTATTAGGTCCATTTATACCTTGACAAATGTATGTTAAGTGACGTTCGTTGTTCACGATACCCCTAATACCAAGTTATGATTGCTTTATTAATACGTTTAGACATGACAATTGATAACTTGACATCTGAGCAGCATTCAGATATGATTCTGGCGTAGTTTTTAGGGGTGCCGTTAACAATTAATGCCACGGCGCACGACATACTTCATTAAACTAACGACTAGAGACATTCTTATGTTTGACAAACTACAAAATGAAGGAGTTCACTCAATTCATAGGTTTTTTGTTTGTTACCTCATAACTTTCGTCTGGGTGGACCGAATTTGTTGATTCTTTTTTTTTTAAACTGGTGCCTCCAGTGTGGTCCCGTATATGTTTCTTCATTTATTTTTTTACTGATACCTAGTAGAAGTCGGTTCTTTTTTCTTGAAGATAACTTTCACTGTTCTGTGTACTCGAGACCGGCAAGCATGTTTGAAAACAGAAGCGCAAGAAGCGAAAGAGATTCGCCAGGATTGTGACAAGTGGAGGTCAGTGATATCTGCCTACCGCTCTGGAAAACGGGCGTGGCGTATATGTATGTTATTTTTAAGAAATGTAGTAAGCAGCGCCTTCATTAACGCGGTATTTTTTTGATAGTCAGGGTCCACGACAGGACGGCCGGGAGGCTAAGAAATATTACACCGCGAGTTCTGTTCACCACCGACTCTTTGTCTGTTGAGTGCTTGGGCAAAGTTGTTGTCGTTTGTACGGTTATTTCTCACTTCGTCTTGCAAGGAGAGCGCCAGAGCGTGAGCTAGCGCTTCATCTTCAGACTGTAATGGAAAACATTAGAAAAATTAACCACGAAACAGGATCAGTTGAGACAACTTGTAAATTTTGTTACAGATCGATTCGAAAAGCTGGCACGTTCACAATATGACTATACAGCATGTTAAAATTCAAGAAAATAAATACATTTTATACTTGTAAAATGATTTCCTTTGTTCCTTTTTGACTAAGCTATAAGGTATAGCGACACGCCCTGTTTGCCATGTCGTGGCTGACATCGGAAAATTAAAATAGGTACACTGTCTTTGTAAAAAGTGATACGCCACGTCGCTCGTTTATTCACAGACACTATACACAAGCACATCGTGGAAATGTGTTACGGTGCCAGCTTTTATTAATCGACCTGTAACTGGACAGTTGCTGTGGTGCAGTTCCATTCAATAAGTCATCGTAATATTGGTTTTAGAAGGTATAACTTTCTGTGGGAATAAGTACCTCCCAACAAAAAATTAAACATTCTAGCGATTCCAATGGGTTAGAGCCCACAAAAAATTTCGCACGCGGGCGAATTATACCTTTGTTCAGTTTGTTAGGGCCGTACTCAACCGAATGTATTCTTACGACTGGGCCAGTTGTACCTTTGGTAAACAGCTAAAGGTCAAGTGGCCCACTTACCAAAAGTCTTATGCTAAAATTTCGCAAGTAGAGAAATTACTTGCGAAATTTTTCATAGTTCAAAATCATTGAGAGTCAAAATACTGATTTTTTTGCAACTTGACGAATAAAACAATGACAAATTCACAAAACTGGCAAGTCATCAGTTGGGTGAAAAATCCAATAAAGATTAACCATGTTTTGTAGTAAGAATGGAAATGTTTCAGCACTTCATATTGTAGCTACACATATTAGAAATATTACTATAGGCACTAGTTTACTCACCATGGTCCCTTGAACATCAGTGAAGCTTGGCACTGCAGCCGGGACAGGTTGTGAAACTTTTTGCTCAGTTGCTTTTATTCTAGCCATTGCTGCTTCACTGCAAAAATATTTTTTGTATTAACCATTACCATGTTATCTGAAATACATTCCCCCTTGCCCAAAAAATACATTAAAGTTTAATGAATGCCCTCACTGAAATTACCTGAAAGTTCTACAGTATAACACAATAATTTGTCTAAGGATTTATTTCGTGTACGTCACACTGAAAATAAATTGTCTTTTCATCATCATCATCAGCCCATACTTGTCCACTGCTAGAAATAGGCCTCTCCAATTGCACGCCACTGTTGACCTGTTTTCGGCTTCTCGCATCCACCTTCTGGCAGCCATCTTGCGTATATCATCAGTCCACCTTGCCTGAGGGCGTCCTACACTCCGTTTGCCGAGACGCGGTCTCCACTCGAGAACTCGTTTTCCCCAAACGGTCATCGGTTCTACGGCTAATATGGCCGGCCCACTGCCACTTCAGTTTGCTAAAACGATGAGCTATGTCGATGACTTTGGTTCTCTGTCGGATCACTTCATTTCTGATTCGGTCCTTCAGAGA
>SJJU01070221.1:0-16847 GCA_012932125.1 Conopomorpha cramerella
AGTACTTTTCACGCCACCTTCGGTCAGGACATCACCAATCTGGTCTTCATATGTCCTACGTAGTCTCTACGTAGGTACAGTAAACAATAATATCGGTCACGCATCCCGTTTAAACGGACAGATTGTTGACACAAAACCTCCCACGCTTGTTGCAACATAGTTTGTCTTCACAACGTCTATTTTAGGGTGCACATCGTGTAGCCAAAAACACTGGAAAAACTGACAGAGCACCAGTTTATTATAAGTAAATATCGCTGGACGCACGGCCATCTGACATCAAACTAGGATACCTTATGATTCCCTGACACTTTTAAATTCAAACATAGATGTCACACTCAGACGCACACAACAAATACTGAGTTGGCCATCACTAAGCATGATGTCGGAGGCAGGAATAGAATGGCAGTAGTGGCAAGAGCCCTGACGACTAGTCCATTACGGTCGTCTCCAGAAAATTTATTAAACTGCTAATAAGCTGAGGACCCTCGGACAAGACTCCATCATCAGCTACATTTCGACATACTTCACGGTTCGCCAAAAAAGATTCAGGAGTACTAGCCACTGAGTGGGGTCTGAAAGCCTTTCCTCGACTCGCCCGGCAGCTTCGAACTTCTAGACACCATCGAAGAATCTCCCATCAGTAGGAATCTCTCTCTCACTACCCCATCGCCGTTCCCACACCGACCTCCTGGACAGCCTTCATGCCAATTTCTCTAACAAGAAAAAAAGTGGGTACTGGCCACACATACAAGCTACATCGTTTACCAAAGTAAAAATGGATCCATGGTAAACATACTTTGGCCAAATCGAATAAACACTAAACAACATTAGATTGTAGTTACAAAACATCCGTCAGCGAGTGTTTACAAATATCCGGTTGTACCGACACCAGCTGAGCGGTAACCATGGCGACTGGGCGATCAATACCAAAAGACTAGGTACAGGTAGATTGGGTAGGGTTGTCACCTGGCGCCGTAAACCTAGGAGGACCCTTCCAGGAGTTGTACAAAGCGTTTTCGTAAGTGCGGCAGAAGTACATACAGATTTTATCGGTTTCTTCATCATCCATCCTAGTAAAAGTGTAGACAATTTTAAAATACTTGTCCTGGTGAATGCTCCCTGACATATAAGTTACTTTTTAATTGTATGGCAGGGGGCATATTTGTACTTGGTATTTTCAGATTTACCACCATGAGAAAGGCTTGCTAAGAAGGATGACCGGAATTGGATTTAATAAACTTTAGAAAATTTAAGTGGACTTAACAAGGCAACATTAATTCAATTTTAAAACAACCATACAAATTATGCATGGGAAACAAAACCGAGTATAATAGCATCTTACGTATTCATCAATTAATTAACGCACGCGGTACACACCTAATTCAGTTACGCAACAAACAATCGCTTAATATTCTCAAGAACTCGTCTCTCCCGTTGGTTATGTATGCTGTGCGACTTCCACATTGCGTCTCGCCTCCTCGCGCTTGTGGCGAGCGAGAGGGCAAAACGCCTACAGCCTTTTACTTCCGTAAGGCTGTGTGTATGAAAACGAAAGTGCACAAGTTGACCACAATATAGTACCTAACCGGTTTAGTGGCGGCCATTCGTTGTGGAATCTACAATGGGTGTTGAATCACTTTTGCACATGGGAAGCGCGGTCTGTAATCTTAAGGCCGCTCGCCAACAATGAGAATTATCCTTGTTTATGGACAGATTTTAATTATTATTTTTTTATCCCCAGGAGGTATCCCCAGGGTAGTACCATGATAAGTAAAGCAGGATCTGATAATGGTATCTGAGAGAAATCGAGACACCGATTCGTTAGTCAGCAGGCACCCTAAACCGCTTTTTGAACATAGGTCATTAGTTTGACTTTACTTTTGGGTGACACATTTTGACAAATGTACTAATTTTTTTCTCCACGCAGATAAGTATTATTTTGTTCGTGTATTCCAAAGCAAGAAGGGAACGAATTGGTAGGGTAACAGTCACATTTAAGATATGTGCAAAGAATGACAAGACCGAACTAAAAAGTACAGACAATGAAGTATTAAAAAAGTTAATAAAAATAAAAAAACGTTCTTGCCAGAAGTAAATGAATTCGTTTAGAAGAAGTTATATTACTAATTAAGTAGTAGCAGTGAGCGAGAATTAAAAAATAATAAACAAATGCAAGAATAATTAAGAAATATACCTACCTAGAAACCGAGTAAGAGAGAAATTGAAATAAAAAACAAAAGTGCATCCAACAACATAACAAATTATCAAACCAGCTGAAACCTCAAAACTTAACACGTACATAGATACATGAATGAATCATTCGACAATAACACAATATACTTATCTATTGTTATTTTTATTTATGTAAAAACAGTCCCTTGGCTGACTCATCAAGCAAAGCAAAGAAAAAAAAAACACTGCTGAATCCAGAGTTTTCAAATTAAGTTCATTGATCGGGTCAACGTGTATAGGTCAACTTTCACAAAGGCCAATGCGGATTTCGAACCCTTCCGGAGCAATCAAACTGTTCCGAATACAATGACAGATGTTATTGATGGACTTCTGATGATGTTAAATGTCGCTTGTTTTCGAGTTCAACTGAAAGCCTTGACTTCGAGCAAAGGTTGTATGGGAAAGTTATTCATATAAATGAATGAAGAAATTTTAAACATTTACGTAGAGCGACTGTACTTTAGTTGTCATACATAGGTACATCCGTTCAATCCTCGAGAGGGGATGATCAAACCTTAGCATCACAAGAACACTTTGAAGTCACATTTAGCATAATAAGTTAACGTAATCCTCAAGAGGGGATGGTCAAACTTTAGCATCACAAGAAGACTTTGAAGCCACATTTAGCATACTAAGTTAAGAATGTCAATATGGACCTTCAGTTACTCAGAATAAACCTAAATCTCCAGATCCCATAGTCGGCTCCTACGACATGCCAGGAAGAAAGGCAGGCATCCGATACATTCTATGCACATCCCAGATGAGCATTGGATATTCATAGACATTGTAAAAAAAAGTAGCAAATAAAACTGGCTGACAAATGGTTTTCTTTTTTAATGCCTTTAATGAGTGACTGCGCAACACTCTTGCGGCGACGGAAAACCTGCATGAGGAAACCTGCATACCAATTATCAATCAAGCAAGTAGCCTTCGTAGCACCGGCGACCGACATCCTGTCATATCTTGTCACACGAATCTTGTCCGTCTGAAGACATGATATCCGAGATGCCAGCTACTACAGAACTATTCACGTAATCTTGTGATAGTTGATGCTTTAAGACAGGTTAAAAGTTAAGCCAGGCAGGTTTAACTTCGTACCTCGTTATTTAGTGATTAATGGCTCAAGTTTATCGCTTAGCTACTATTAGAAACGTTGAGGTGAAGGCTGAGCTGAAATCGTATTTGAGTTCTTAGTCATCTCAGCTCAGTTTACAGGAGTCAGCATCTATAGGCAATGTTGTGGACAAAATATTCACAGCAACAACATCCAGTTGACGCGTCTGCGTTATCGGTACAATCGATAAGTTATACAATACTCGTTGCGTGGACGGGTGATCTAATTTGACCTTTATTCTGTTATACAAACACACACAGACACCCCTATCGGATCTATTACATGTCGACTGTTTTGGTAGCATTAATGTTCGGGCATGTTGTTTACATCTTCTCAAAAAACTGATAGTGGAGTTGACTGAATCTTTGGATGCGTGTGTGTTGATTACACTGCCAGATCACTTATAATCCGATAATTTGGGCTTTAGATGGTCAAATAATTGGTGTTAGTCCACGACGGTAGATCACCAGCTCCTCTCGGTGAATATACTGAAGACTGTACGTAACCTGTATATTGCAGAATGCAGTACCACTTTTTTATTGTTCCAGCGCAGGTCATCTATCTTATACATCACGTGCAATACATATCTGCAGATCTAATCCAACATCCCAGAGATTTTATGGCACAGCAAGACGAAAGTGAAAATCTTCAGCGACTAGTTTTCTAGGGAACCACTTACTTATCCGTCACAGTCTAGTGCATGCGTGTGTGGAAATCGGTAAACCATGGAAAGTTGAGCGCGAAAAGCGAGAAAGGAGGTTTTTTTTTTGTTCATTACCATAACGTAGAATATGCATGAAAGCTGTGTTTACTGCAGAAGAAAACATACATTGTAGGTATAATAAAAATATCAAAATAAATATCGCTGAGAATTTAATATCATTATTCAAGATGGATCATCTTGCTTCTTCATTTGCAACGTTTCCCGGCGCATTCTCCAGGGGATTGAGGGAGCCAAGTGTCTCCAACGATGATAAAATTTGTTCATCTGGGACATAGATGAATATTCAGGTTTTAAGCCAGGTCCTGGTAGAAAGAATCATATCGACAATTGTTACACGACTAGACAAAATGCAGGTAAGTTTATCTAGAGGACAAACACCCCTCAAACGAAGCGAAACCTTCACAAATTCACATCATATGCATAATACCAGCAACTTAACCTGAATACCAGAGTGATGTCTCGCAAACAAGCGTGTCTCCATCTCAAGAAGACGACTCACAATACGCGGAGAGACACCTACTTAAGTGCTGCCGAGCTTTATACATGTACTTTGTAACCTTTCATCCCATACCGACAGTAAGGAATGGCAGCTCAAGAAAAAAATGCACTTTATATTCTCTGTAACAATACAGTTGCCAGTCCATTTGACCTATTTCGCGTAAAGAATCGTACGCGGGGTTAGGATTTATGTTGCTTTTACGTTCTTCAGTAGCAATTCAGTGTAGGGGCGGTACGTTTGGAAGATAGCAGCAGTGGATCCGGTATTGTATGTGTAGAAGAAAATACTATTTTAAGAATGTCTGCATTTCTACAAAGCAAACATTGTATTAAGTAACTCTGTGGTCTACGGCTGCCTACTTTTACCCATCGTATTTAAAAAAACAACAAGATAGGGGCGGGTTTTTCTTTTAATGCATTATGAACAAGCGTTTGACCACCGTCCTGTCTGATGTTAAGCAGCGATGCTGTCTGGTGCTGATGGTGCACACTTGTTCATTAGGTACCTATTTCCCCGTGACTTTTAGCCGGTATTAAGTCCACACACCTCATGGTAGGTATACGGGTATTATCGCGGTGTTTCCTTCACCGTATGATCGTTGCGTAGCGTAAAATGCCTCTGAAAAGTTACCGATTGGTACACGGCTAGTATGTAGCCGGTCTCGGGACCCACAACCTGTCTGGATAAACAGTCGACTCTTTTAAACAAGTAACTTTGCATAACCCGCTTTGGCGTTAAACTGCCTGAATTTATGACTGTGTTTGTGTATACAATGGAAAATGAAGCGAAATCTCTGTTCATAAGCATACATATAGTCACGTCCGTTTCACGGGGTTCCTTTTAAATATAGCAGAATATACACGCGATTGTGACAGTTATGTTTCAGACAGGAAGGGTGATGATTGTTTCTAGAGCGAGGTCAATGTACCGAGCGTCCGAATTACGTCACGAGTGACAAATTCCGTACACATTTTTTTTTCATTACAGAGTTAAACGTGAGTGAAGCAAGAAACAGCTTCTGTTTCGGCTCAGGAATGTTGCAAAAATATTACCGTCGTCTGCTGCTAATCTGTATCCGGGTAAAAGTAAAATAACAATATAAATAAATAGGTACAATACACGGTCTTTGAAACCAACGAAGGGTAGGCACACTGTTAAACAAATGCCGACGGTTCACCAAGGGTTTTAAGCTAACGTGAGAAGGGCGGTCTATCGCCGTCTAACGGCGTATACCTAAAAGTTCTACTGTATTCTTAGGTGAGGTAGAAGTTAAATTAGCATAGTTTAGTAACACACAAATACACTTCGCCGCTTTTAATCCCAAAACGGGGCGGACGGAGGCACTTGCTAAGCAAATGCCCGTGACGTGTATTAAATATAGAAACAATTTACTTAGCGCGTTAACTATTAATACCGAGTGAAAAGGACTCCGAGTAATGATCTTAGAAACGTTGTTGGGCTCGTTAATATGACAACTTACGAGCACAACAACGTGTCTAAGACCACTACTCGGGGTCCTTCTTTTCGTCGTACATAGGAAAAGCTGATTAAAATGGGATAGAAACGTATAATCAACGATACGGAACACAACAGGTGGAGGAGATCTATTTGACTTATTCGTGTCTGCCTATCCCTCAGGGAGGCGTGAAACTAGGTAGATATTATTTCTCAGTCCGTAGCTTCACAAGCAAGCCTGATACCACACCATCCCGCCTGATATTAAGCAGTGATGGAGCACACATAAATAAAAATTACACTTCACGCCTTTAATCCCAAAGAGGGGTAGGCAGAGGCACTTGCTAAAGCAAGTACCCACGGTTCACCAAGCGTATTTAACCCAACGTGACAGGGGGGTGAGCCCATCGCCGTTATAGGGTTCACACACCTTGTGGTGTGCGGGTTTCATCACGATGTTGTCCTTCACCGTACGAGCGTTGCGTTGCGTACATAGGCTCTGAAAAAGAGTCCCATTGGTACACGTCCAGTAGCCGGACTCGAACCCGGGACCTCCCGGTTACAAGTCAAGTGTCCGACCAACTGGACCACGCTCTTGGAGCACACATGTTCATTCAAAAGATCTCGATAATTTACGTGGGGGAATCCTCATGGACACCCCGCCGCCATGGGGACAGCGAACGAGGTAGTGTCGGACTCTTACCGACTAAACCCCCACGATGACCTCCGTGTCGCGAACAGGGCGGGTCCCGGGTGTACCCGAAGGAATTGTGTCAGCACCCGCCCAAGCGATCTGTCCGGCACTCGGACTCCGGCTCGGGGCAGACGGTGGCGTGTCTGCCCCAGCGACCTCCATCGCTGACGGCGGTTACCAGGTCATAGGGTAACCGCTGCCCTTCTCGGGGCCGTACAAGCAGGTGCCGGGAACCCCACTCCGACATCCACGACCCCAAGGACCCCTTTTAGGACGCCTTATACGCCAGGCAGGGGATACCGTAGTCCTATTCTTGTCTAAACGCCGGAACTACAGGGCTCGATAATTATCTGACTGGCAGAAATGAAGTCTCTAAAATTATTACATCGTTATAACAATTAATTCGTATTACAACAACATCTTAACCGATGTAAATATTATGGTACTCTCTCTTCTGATATGCGTCGTATTATTATTACGAGATTGTGCAAATATTTTTGTTTCGCCTATCTCAGGTGGTGTGATAAGAATATTTTTTTTTTATTTTGTGTCTAGATAAAGGAGAAGTTCATCCAAATGTGATGTCTTAAGATATTATCTGTGTAAGTAGGTACTTATAAGATCAATGTCATCAAGGACGCCGTCATTCCGAAAAGAGAAAAGGTTTTAAAAGTCAAATCTTGGTTAAAAAGGCCTCGTAAACGACAAATAGCGACAAGAAATCATTTACGACGCCAATTTAAACTTTAATCAATTGCATTAGCAGAAGCTGGACGCGAGAAGCCGAAAACAGATCATAGTGGCGTGCAATTGGAGAGGCCTATGTCCAGCAGTGAACAAGTGTGGGCTGATGATCATGATGATGAATTGCATTAGCGTCCAAAGTCCATATGCCTAAATATTGATGTGGATTTAAGCGTATTGAAAAAAGGAGTCTCTCTCTCTATTCAAACGTATATTGCTGGAAAGAAGATATTTCCAAGGTGGTCCCTTGATAACCGTGGGGAACTTAAGAAAATCATATAGGCTGTATACTACTGGTTGAAATCGGTTCTTTTTTCTTCAAAATTATTAAGAACTACCTCACCGTACGCTTATCCTACTGCCGATATAATACTTTCGCTCACTCAGATATTGAGTGCATCTAACATAAGCTGAGCCACGATTACCAAAAGATTTACTTGCTGATTAGTACATAATATACGAAACAATATCATTGGTGGATCCCGAAGGCCGATCTTACGGGCGTTCTATATTTAAACATGATTATAAATATAAAGTCTGCGCGTACGCCGGCGCGGCACATTGCAGGGTAACCCGAGAGAGGACAGGCTGAGATATCCTATTTTCATGAGCTCCCACACTACGCACGTTCGTCAATGTATCAGTTAAAAAACTCTAAAGCTATTTATCGTTTCAACCAAACGATTGAACATTCGTCTCGTATACCAAATAATATATCTACATTGAAACGAATTAATGAAGGGCGTTGAAAATTCCATATACATACAGAAGCAGTGTACTATTGATAAACCCCTTGTTTTGCAATGGCATCGACCAAATCGGTCAATGTGGATGAAGCGGTATAGATATGTGAAGGGCGTGAAAAATGGATAGATATTCTTTAGTCTCTGCCTACACCACTCTGGAAGACAGGCGTGAAATCTATTGACTACGCTCCGGAGATGCATCCGCATCGCTAAAATGTAATAGTGTAATAATGGCAACAAGGATCATATGGATATTAACGCCTTATTAAGCTAAATGTTACAGAAGGGTCCTTGTGAAGCTAAGGTTCTGTCTACCCTCTTTTGGGCATGGGATGTGAGTTTTTGTTATTATTCAGATAAGGTTTCGCTCGGGGCTACCGTACGCCATGAATTAATGAAAACGACATTAAAGAAAACCGCATCAAAATCCGTTGCATAGTTGAAAAGATCTAAGCATACACAGGGATGGGACAGCGGGAGGAGACTTTATGTTATACTGTGTATTGGTATTTCTTTCGTAAGTATACACAGCTGAAACTGTGTTATGGCCAGGATACCTAAGGGTATCAAGTATGCAGCGTTACAATAAACCAACTCCGCCGCTCCAAGAGCCACGGCTGAACGGAGAGCTAATCAACTGAGAATTTTCAACAAAACAAACACACAAAATGTACTATAATAAACGTTTACATCAAAGCGATGGTGTTCCCTGGATTATGTAAAAATATTGACACTGGCTAGTTCTTATTTTTGTCCTGACCTAGTGAGAGAGGTGAGCTAAGTAATAATTGATTATTGGGTATTGGGCTGGATACTACGTGACCTTTAGAATTTGGCCGCCTCGCCGCAATAGCCCGACTAGATGTAGTCTGGTCTCGGTGGGTGGTATCGGTTACTTTGTACGGTTTATTCAATAATATACCCTATTTGCAGATGTGAAAGTTAACTTTGCAACTGTCGTAATACCTGTAAATAGGTTCTAATAAAAATGGCCCTTCTTTTAGTACAAAAAAGGTAGGCCAATTTTCGTTAAAATTTAATCTATAGGTACTAATAATATAAATGCGAAAGTAATTCTATCCGTCTGTCTCGCTTTAACGTCAATTACTGAACCGATTTAAATGAAATTTGTCATACATATACTTTAGAGCCTGAGAAAGGACATAGCGTACTTTTTAATTGAAAAAAAAAAAATGTTGTAAATATGGCAAATTGGCAAAGCAATATTATCCGGGACAGATAGTGTTTATTTAAATAACTAAAGAGCCATAATGTTCTGACCATGAGTATCTACGAAATAATAACTTATGATTGATTTGTCAAGAGAGAAAACGATGTATTCTTTGAAAAAAAAAAAAAACAGTCATTTCAAAATTAAAACAGTCCAACAATAATGTGTAAAACGTGAGAAGAACAAATAAAACGCGAGTACGTAAAATAATTACATTTTATCTCCCACAACGGAGCGACTCGACAAAAAACTTACCTACTTTCGAATGCGTAAATAAATGAATTGTCAGACCAAAGTGAAAGAACTTCGCGCCATGCTAGTCCTTAACTTTAGGCAATAAAGTTTAAACTCCCACGCCTTTGCCAAATACCGGGGTTCACTTCAGCTCCGAAAAAGGGCCAAGGACTTTCGGGCTTGTCCTTGACGAAATCGGATCACGATTCAAGGCAACTGTCCCATTAAAAGTATCAACGACCTTTGAAAATCATAAAATATTTACTGTGTTTTATATTATGGATTTGTTCGAGAACCAACTGTGAAAGGCTTTTAGTGTTTTCAAGTGAAAGTTTGAAAAAATGTTCCTAGAATAAGTACATACTATACGCTTTTTTTATCACTATGAACAAACTTTTGGCCACCACCCTGCCTGATGTTAAGCAGCCAGATCTGCCCATTTTTGACCGATTTAAAAAAAGGAGAAAATTCTCAGTTCGAGTTTATAACCACTTAGTTCCTTTAAGAGAAGACTAAATATTATGAATTAGCTGACCCTGCAAACATTGTCTTACCAATATACATTAATTCAATGTTTCTCAGCTATTATATGCACGTAGTATTATACACATAAACCTAGTGTGGAATAAGGGCAGGAAAATGATGAATGATGAAACCTTCCTCTAAAATCACAGTATCTATAAAAGAAAACCCGCATGAATCAAATCCATTGCGTAATTTTAAAGATGTAAACATACATAGGGACAGATAGCGGGAGGCGACTTTGTTGTATACCTACTATGTATTGATTCAGTCAGGTCTTTTACACTTAACAAATCTTAGACGTTGTGAATTTATTTACTTTTTGTATGTGAAAAATACAGAACAAGTTATCGTAAACAAGTGGGTAGATAGGGAAAATCATAAAAAAGCAGTAAATGTCATATCTTAGACATAAAAGACAGAATAAGAAAACATCGTTATGGCGTAAAAAGGCAGCTAGCAAGCTAGGTAGCTCAGTCGAGTAATCAATCAAGTAGAAATCATACATTTACCAAGTCACTAGGGTCTAGTCTAGACGCCTAGTTTTGCCGAGAAAGCTGACTCGCCCTTAATGGGATTAGCAATTGACCAAGATATATATTACCATGTCCTGTATGTTAAAATGTTTCAAGTTAAATCTGCTGACGTTTCTGTATAAGATTCATAAAAAAGTTCACTTCGCCAGGGTAATTTCTGACGAATTCGTAAACGTTCAAATGGGGAATATTCAGGGCCCCTGTTTCTCTTAATTATGACAGATGGCGCTAGTTGTATTAGGGGGGACAAATGTCAACGAAATTACTAACTTCAAGCAGTCCGTATTGAAGGCGACAGTATTTTTTTTATTGTTTGTCTACATGTTAAAAATAACTCATCCAAATAATAAAAAACGTACTAAAATATAACTGGCAGAAGTCCCCCTGGATACCTACTAGCGACATCTACATAGATAAGAAACTTTTGGAGTTTGAAAAGTCCCCATTAAAATCGTTGCGATAAGACACGAGTGAATTCATCGACGCATCTACCTAATAATGGGAAACTAATGGGCTTAGAACTGTCATTACTGTCATACTTTTAGAAAGAAAGAAAGAAAGAAAGAAAGAAAGAGCATTTATTTACTGCTAAGGACGGCATTTACAAATAAAATAACAGATAAATAAAAAAATAAAAAGTTAAGTTCTGTGCCCCTCCACCCCACCAAGCAGCAGATGCAATATCACCAAGTGAGTATAACATCTGATGCCAGGCAGGACATCGGGACACAGTGCGTCCCTATAACAGCAAAATGGCAGCCGGCTCAGCATTGTGCTGGGGCTTGCGCCCACAGCGCTGATTTTCAGCCAGTGCCAAAAGTGACGCTCTCGACGCCAACGAGTACCAGCATCTGTCACAAAACTTAATGTTTTATTGTACCTACGTGTCTCAAAGTGAGTGTGTATGTGTGTGTGTCTGCCTAAACTTCCCCACCTAACAAATGAAATCAATTTCTACATAACCGAGAGAAAAAATAAAATAAATACGTAAAGGTAAGTAAGTAGGTAAGTATACCCACCTATCTGACAGTAATACATAAAATACATAGGTACTTTTTTGATCGATCACCGACGAGTTTTCAAAGTTTAACAATAATTAACTTCCCCATTGACAGTGGTAATTCGCCATCATATTTTTTTTAAACTCGGTGAACAAGCGTTTGATCACCATTCTGCCTGATGTTAAGCAGCGAAGTTATCTACGATGGAGCACACTTGTATGACAATAAAAATAAATCCAGAACATGTGACACACAGCACAGCAATTAAATAAAACATTACTCACCGATGGCGGCGACTGGTAAGCAGTTAAAGCAGTCTGTGAAAGTTTTCCATAACTTTATGTTGTACCTCCTTTTGCATTCGTCATAGAATCTGAAACAAACAAAAAGGGAAATGAAATAGGTACACGTAGTTCGCGGGTTCGAGTCCGGCTATTATGGACGTGTACAAATAATACCATACCGGGACTCTTTTTCGGAGCCTATGTACGCATCGCAACGTTCGTACGGTGAAGGACAACATCGTGATGAAACTCGCACACCACAAGGCGTGTGTACCCAATAACGTCACGTTGGGTTAAATAAGCTTGGTGAACCATGGGCATTTGCTTAGCAAGTGCCTCTGCCTAAGCCATTTTAGGATTAAAAGGCGTGAAATCTATACAATCTATGAAATACACGTGTCAAAAAGCTAACAGCACAGCAAACGTGGGTGAAGGTCAAACCTGTCAGAAAAATTTAGCGTTTAACAATATTCTATAAATATCCAAAACATTTCAGAAAAGAATCTGAATATGGCACTACAATCAATGGAACTTGAGACTGTTCCCGAAATATCTAAGGCTCTATTTAGAAGTAACTGTCGACTGTACGGAAACTTTTCTATATTTTTGCTCCTACTATTCTTCTATAAGTATTTTTTCTGTTTCCTGTACAATTTCAGGCGAAAAATGTCGATTGTATCGGATTGTAAGTCGGATCAAAAGGTAAAAAAATGTATATAAAATTATTTAGTGTAAATTCTTAATCCACGCGGTATGTACTTTTAGCGTTAAAGAGTAACTTTTAAGCTATTGCGATACCTATACAATACTGAATGTAAAAGGACCCCAAGAAATGGTGTTAAAAACGTTATTGGGCTGGTTAATATGTGGGGAATAGAAAAAAAAATCAGGTCCTATACAAAATGTCGTCTCTCGAGGCAAACATTTTTGCCTTTCGATCGCCATTGTAAGTAGTAAGTAAAACGTTGTTCTTATTGACGAGCCCAACAACATTTCGAAAACCATTGCTCTGGGTCCTTTTACACGCAGTATAGCAGGGTTTCTCGAGGTGGAGGTCAGGCATAAGACTATATATAGATATGTACGTATGTAAGGATTCTGGAAAACCGTCGAAAGTAGATAATATTATGTAGTTATCAGTAATCTTACAAAGTCAATGACACTGACTTGTTTATACAGTTATCTAAACATTACACGTATCACGGAGGGCGAAGGTTGTCGATTTAAATCACGAGACAAAAAAAATACAAATCGTAACTTACGTAGGTGTGACGAATGAAAAAGCCGATGAATATCACATCTTGTGATACGAATCGTGTCTGCCAATGTTATGATTACAGTTAACACCAGCTATAAGAGTTTTATCACGGAAATTCCAACATATTCGCGGTTGTATGCAAATATTTTATATACAGTATATTGTCCTGGCTGAACATTCTCCATCACACTTTCGCTTTAAGCCATTAATCTTTATAACGTTATAAGTAATTTTAAAGAAAACAGAACAGAATTCGCCCGCCTATTCAATTGTTTAAGGTTCCCTTCAATTTATCGGGTTTCCCATCATCAAACCTTCTTTATCATGGGACCTTGGAAATATCTTGCATTTAACAAAAAAAAAAAAACATACAGTCGGTTCATAAACAACGGAGTTACCCGGTATATACCTACGGTCGAATTGAAAAAGAATTCTCTTTTGAAGTCGCTAAAAAAACTTTGCAAAAGATAGTCCCTTATCGTGATTGTTCGCTTTTCAACTGAAAATTACCTACAGATATTAAATTATGATACTGGATCATTATAAGGCGATTTATTTAGCCCCTTGGTCAGTTCTCTGTAAAATGCGGGATAACCAGCGGGCTTGGATACGACCAAACACGTTTTCTCTTTCATCTTAATCCAGAAGAAATGCCCGAGGCGTCTAAGTACACAAGATACAACCTCAAAGTGAATGCAAATTGAACTTTGACTAAAGTGGCGTGATTTATCTCCAGCGATCGAAATTATTTTGTAACAAAGATCTGCTTATCTGATCGATACGTTACTTTCACTGCACTGTACAGTTTTAATTGACATTTTAATATTAATAACGGTGAAGTTGCCTTTAAGAATAATTTAATCTCGTATTAAGAAAATAATATTAGCCGTAGAACCAATGACCGTCGGGGTGAACGAGTTCTCTCATGGAGACCGCGTCCCGGTAAACGGAGTGTAGGACGCCCTCAGGCAAGGTGGACTGATGATATACGCAAGATGGCTGGCAGAAGCTGGATCCGAGAAGCCGAAAACAGATAACAGTGGCGTGCAATTGGAGATGCCTATGTCCAGCAGTGGACAAGTATGGGCTGATGATGAAGTAACTAGTGACTTTTCACTGTCAATAGAAGACATACTCGATAGGAAAAATGGAACAGAACAGTGGACCAAGTCTGTGCTACACTCTCTTATAGTCTATTTTTTAATTTAAAGAACCATTTGACAGTTCCAATGCGTACAATATGAAACTTTATTGATATGTAAATTAAGATGAAAATAGAATACAAACAGTTAAAAGATCTTCATCTCGTAAAATATACTCTAGCTTGATTGCAGCAGAGTACAAAATTGTGTGAATGGGAACTGTCAAGTTATTCCGTCGAATGAAAGCATAGACTTTAGTTGCATCGCTCTGGCACCGTAGCGGCAAACGATGTGCAACTACCAGAGCAAAGTAGACCCAGGCCCCAGTGCCTAGAAAGTGGCCTAGAAGCCATTCTGCTACTGCAAAGGTGAGACGATCTAATACGACCCTAATGAATGAAAAAATATTTTTTTTGCCCCTACCCTAATGAGAGAGAATTTTACATCAGAAGGCTTAAAAAATATTTATAATCATGAAATCCAAGCTACATATCTACTTCACTTCCTGTATACTACAATTTATCGTTCATTTTATCGATGCCGGAGCGATGCAACTACCAGAGCGTAGTAGACTTAGACCCCAGTGCCTACAGGGTCAAGAAAGTGGCCTAGAAGCCATTATGCTACTGCAAAAGTGAGACGATCTAATACGACCCTTACGAGAGAGAGAATAACTCTCTTGTGAGGTGTAAGTATTTATCAATGAACATCAGAAGGCTTAAAAAATATAAATAATCATGAAATCCAAGTTACATATCTACTTCACTTCCTGTATACTACAATTTATCGTTCATTTTTATCGATCGCTCAAACGATAAATGATTCGTCACGATATATACAATTTATCTACCCCTTTGTTTTTACAGTTCTACAGTTGAAACTTTTTATCAATGTTCGCCAATCGCTTTTCATTATCGAGGCATGCGTAGGACATTATCGGTGTGCACAATCTGGCTGTACCCCGCGGTATTACCCACGGTGTAATGAATTCCCGTGCATGGGATTAAATATAGGCTATGATACTTATAATACTAATGTATTATTACCTATTTTAGCTGACTCGGCAAACTTTGTTTTTACATTATTTTTTCCCTGTTATTATTATACTAGCTTTCCGCCCGCGGCTTCGCCCGCGTGGACTTCCGTTGTATTGCGGTATAAAGGAATATTTTTGTTTTCCCTCGGGAATATCATTTTTTCCGGGATAAAAATTACCCTATTATTTAAACCGGACTTCTAACTATACGTCTGCAAATTTCAAAGCAATCGGTTCAGTAGTTACGGCGTGAAAGCGGAACAAACAAACAAACTCACTTTCCCATTTATAATATTAGTAAGATGAATGTGTGTGTAAGTATAAGTGCAAGTCAAAGGATGTGTGTATGTATGTATTATACACAAACCTTCCGTCTAAAATATTAAAGAAAAACGCATCACAATCCCGTTTCGTACTTAAATAACTGAGCTAGGGACAGGCAGCGGGAGGCGACTTTGTTTTACTAGGTACGTGTTGATTCTAATTAGTAAAATCTAATTCATGATGATCGAATCGTAACAGACAAACTTACATTCACACTTATAGTATTAGTATTAGTGATTTCTAGAAGATATTTCTCTACAACTCGGATATCGGAACAGGGAAGTCTCGTAAAGGTTAGAATTGCACACAAATAAATGATGTAAGTGTTGTTGGTACATTCATACGAATGTATCGGAAATACGTAGAGTTGCTTATTCACACCGTCCTGCGGAAATTAGCGTCCATTATAAAGTCTAGTCCGATGTAAAGAGATAAACGAGTAAAATGTCGGTATAGCGGCAAAATGGTTGCAGTTAAGCAGATGCTGTACTAAAAAGTTAAATAAAGATAGTAAGTGTGTTGAAACTTACTGACACCAATAATCTCTACGTAGTGAAACTTTTTTTTCGTTACTGGGCGTTCACCCCGAAAATGTAATTATGTAGGGTAATAAAAAAAAATACACTTCACGCCTTTTAATCCCAAAGTGGGGTAGGCAGTGGCACTTGCTAAAGCAAATGCCCACGGTTCACCAAGCGTATTTAACCCAACATGACAGGGGGTGAGCCCATCGCCGTTATAGGGTTCACACACCTTGTGGTGTGCGGGTTTCATCACGATGTTGTCCTTCACAGTACGAGCGTTGCGTTGCGTACATAGGCTCTGAAAAAGAGTCCCATTGGTACACGTCCAGCAGCCGGACTCGAACCCGCGACCTCCCGATCACAAGTATCCGACCAACTGGACCGCAGTCGCTTATGTAGGGTGTGTAAAAACAGTATCATTCGGCTTCCTAAGGTTAAAATTATTCTCACCACTAAACGCCTTTAGGCCGGTTCTCCACCAAAGCAGAGAGGAGAGATGTGCTAATTGTTCATACCGTTCTAGCCCGCTCAACTCATGAGCTGTAAT
>SJJU01070224.1:0-45262 GCA_012932125.1 Conopomorpha cramerella
GTCCACCAGTTTTTGTTCTGGCAGACGATCTCGTCGCACCATCTCTTCCTTGGGCGGCCCCGTTGTCTTTTGCCGTTCGTTCGGTTCAAAGTATACATAAACTATGTCGATGGCTTCCCGCGAAAAGCGACATTGAAGTAATTTTACAGAAGAGTGGCTTGAAGTTTAAATAAAGCAATGTTTTGGGAGAAAAACACATAATCTATGCCGCGTTAGCGACATCATACAGATATGAAACCTAGACAAATCGACGCAGAAAAAAAAGGCTATCCAAACTGCATACTCAACGCGTTTTGGACAAGAATGTCGCTTAGGCCTTTTTGGCTGGAAACCATCGATATATAAATATAAAACCCCTAAAGAAAATGTCATCTCCCGAGGCAGAAAATCGTCTATTTTGTATGGAGGCGAACAATTTTATTTTAATTTTCCCGCATTGTTGTCAGAGTAAAAGTTGTTTATATTGACGAGCCGAACAAAGTAACTAAGACCATTGCTCGGGGCCTTTTTACAGTTAGTATATAAAAGAAAGTTGGTTACACTATTTATAAAACAAGAACGGCGGAACCGATTAGAATGAAAATTGGTGAGGAGATAGCTCGAGACCAAGATATGGACATAGGACTTTTACCCCATCCTGTGGGACGCGTCGCTCTATAGAGGGTGTTATAGTTTGTATGAAAATTAAATACTGTAACTACATACATAAACTTCACGCCTGTCTCCGAGAGGGGTAGGCAGAGACTGTAGTCTCAGATCTCCATTTGTCACGGTCCTGACATACCCCTTTCGCTTCATCTACATTCATACATCTTTTCATACATGACCTCCGGTTTCGAGTACTTTTCACGCCACCTTCCGCCAGGACATCACCTATCTGGTCAATGTATGTCCTTCTGGGGCGACCTCAACTACGCGAATGAAACCGAGAAATAGTCACCCTAAGGTTGATACCCATATTATGAATGTTATTAAAAAATAGGGTTTATTTTTTACTTGACACAATACGAGGCCCATAGATAATGTAAATAACTCTGAGCAACATTCAGTACCAACTATCTATTAAGAAAACGGTTTTGCATACATATAAGCTACTCGATTTCAATTTTGGTGCGGGAGTCAACGTGACGGGACGCGCGAGGTCATCGACTGTACTTAAAAGGGAACACAAACGAATTGTACAGTCTAATGCATAAATGCTTTCCTCAACATTTTGCCGCACCTACGTACAGTTAGGATAACACACAGCTTGATGAAAGCCTTGTATGATTTGACAGTTGAAAAACAAAAGTACACCGTTTCGGATTTAAGTTATTGACGTGACAACGTTTAATAACTCGATACTACGAGCTGCATGCACGAAAACGATGACGTCATTGTCCCGTTCTGCAAGCGACTACTACTATGTATGCAGTGATTGACGTTGTCACGTCAAATTACTGTCCGTAAACCAACTTTACAGACAACCATTTTTTTACGTATGGGCGTACATACAGTGAGGAAGAAACATCGCTTTCTCTATCATTTCGTATAGCTGAGAGCGGGAGAACTAGAATCGAGTAAGGATTTTAGACGGTACTTGGCAACTAGAATTCGGGGATTCAGACCCCCAAATATTTACAGGTTACATATCATATCGTTAAAAATGCGGTTTCAAGTTACAAAAATCTATTTCGCAAACTGTACTTTGGAAATAAATCAACTGCTTTATAAAAAGGTCAAATCTCCCAGGAATTTACGTTACTTTTTAGATTTTCGGGACCGGAATCCCTTTCCTATAACCAATGTGGACTACTAAAGGTATCGTAAGCAGATCTTTAAGTTGATCCTAAAATTGGGTTACCAGTTACAAGCTACCGGAGCCCATAGGAAAACATTTGTTAATTTAGAATTATTTTATTCTATAACTAGCTGTCCCGACAAACGTTGTTTTGCCAATGTACATTATTAACGGTGTTTCCCCGCTATTATACCTTCCTCTAAAATCGCTCTATCTAATACGGAAAACCGCATCAAAATCCGTTGCGTTCTTTCAAAGTTCTAAATTCATAGGGACAGCGTGAGGCGACTTTGTTATACTATGTAATGATGTGACAATTTAGAAATATTTTATTCTAAAATAAAGGACAAGCCGACCACAACACTTGCCCAAATCCTATGTGCCTCTCGGCGTACAATACGTACTCTAGAGACGTGCGAGTATACTTGCGCCTGTCTCTTTAGAACGCGCACGTTTTTTTGACTCCATCCAAATAAACGTGTACTACGTAGGTAAGTACTATGTCTAGTGTAGGTAGTATTATTTTATTACGTGTAACGTCTTGTTATTTTCATTTTTTTTATTATTATGACTGTATGCGCACTAAGGTTGTGTATTCAGTTGCAGTTGTAAAAAAAAACACAATAAAAACATCCACTTAAAAAAATTGTATTGAATGTGTCGTGTTGTAAACATAAAGTCTTATAAGTAGGATCGTTCTATTGTATGATTCACTGTTTCCTCCAGACAACCTTTTGTAAGAGCAGTAGTACCTATTATTAGCCCCGCGATTTCGTCCACGTACGTATAAAAAAAAACTTATTATAGTTCTAGAAATATTTCGATTATTATTTTTTTAAAGCTGATGCACCCGTGTGGTCGCATTTATTTATTACGAGCAAACAACGTTTTGTAAGCTATTATATATGCATGTATTGAACATATAAACCTACCTCAATTATCACTCAATCTACTTACGAAAACCGCGTCAAAATCCGTTGTTCAGGTTTAAAGCTCTAAACATACATAGGGATATAATATTATAGCGGGAGGCGAGTTTATTTTATAGTTATAAGTACTATGTATTGATTGATTTCAGTACCGACAATGGCATCGTAGCATCTAGCGCGCTTACTTCACGAGTTTTGTTCCACATTTGTCGTGGTATCCTATGTGAAGTTTCCCCATGACAACGCACCTTGATTCTCTCCAGCTCGCTCCGCAGCCGGTCGGCGTCAGCCGCCTTGTCCAGCAGGTCGTCAACCCTGGCCTGCAGCTGGGCTCGCTCCATGGCGCTGTTCTCCAGCTGCCGGCGCAGCGTGTCCAGCTCCCGGGTGCCTGACGCCAGGGATGCCTGGAAATTATGTAGTTTGCTTGTTAAGGATAGGTATACGACGCGATAATGGTCTCCCTTTTAGTACTTAGACCAAAATGCATGGACATACCTAACGAATTGCTAGTCATTTGTAGAAGTAGATAGAGATTTCAGAGTCAGAAAAGCTAAATCGATAAAAAAGCGTACTCTGGGTGTTCATGCGCAATGCGTTGGTAACTATGCAATGTATAACGTTAGACAGATGAAGTAAAAGCCTTCCTAGTATTGAATAGGGACCAATTCCAACGTGTAGAGGTCATCCCCAACCTGAACATACGTAAGCATGTATAGAATTTACTTATAAAGGCGCGGCGATTTCGTTCCCAATACCCGGGTTTTGTACCAATGAACTTTATTTCTTTCTAAGTCGGAACAGATCGGAATCGTAAGCATATTAAAAGATATTACAGATAATGGAAAGCGATAGGCTTAATAACAAGTTGTGTCTCTCATTGCAAGATTTCGATAATTATCAACAACAGTCTCCAAGGGATAAAACAGGCGTGAACAGCCCCCCTAGCACGCGCATCAAGAAAGACATGACATAGAACAAATTGTACGACTCAGCTAGTTTCAACAAATCGCAGCGCGTTATATGTCTTGTCACTTATTTCTTGGAACGCTTTGCTAGGGGGGCAGGTGTAATCAGGTAGTCTGCAATAATTAGGTAGGTAAGTATGTGTAAACTCTCACCTCAGAAGGTATCCGGTTGCGTAAATCAACGTCCTGGAACCCGGGCATGTGATCAGTGTTGAGCATGACTGGCAGGCTCACGCACTCCTGGCTGCCCGCCTCCTCTACCGACCTGCCGCCCAGCTCCTCGGCGCTTCCATACTCCGACACTCTTACATCGGCGAACTCTGCCAATTCTGGGTCCTCTAGCACGGCATTGTTGTTGCCAATCTCGCGTTTCTTATGCGCCTTATGAAGTTTCTCTTTAGAGCCGAATATCTTCAGCGACTTGTCACGCGACGGCGCAACTTTGTGATGCTTCGAGTCTAGACTGGAGACCGATGGTGCACCTTTCAATGTACCCTCTTGTTTACCCTGACTTGGTCCTCTACGGAACAGAGATTTGAATTTCATCATTTTGATGATTTACAATATTATTATCATGTTCGCTCAGTCGTCGCAATTTCGTATTAATTGTTCGTTTGAAATTCGCTTGTTGTATGTTATATGCATCTGTTTATAAAAAAAATCGTGTTTTTGTGATAAAAAAATAACAGTACTTAGGTATCCACATAAAACTTTGGTGATGCAGACGTTGTTACCCTAGTGATGTGACACTATCGTACATCTATTTATATCGATATTTATTATACACAGTCGATTTAATATCAAATATTTAGCCGTAACCTTAATTATGACGATACGATATCCATTTTCCATTCCAATTTACTATAAATTGCTTGTAGCTTAACTACATGGGTTTAACAAGTCCACCTGTACCTACGTCTTATTATTAAGGTAATTGGATGACAGGTGTAATATTTCTGAAGCTATAAAGTAGTAAATACCTACTGTATTTCTAGTAGCTAAAATCTGTCAGCGAGTAGACGACTAAAATTGCAATCCCCTTTCAGGGTTCGTGTTTTCACCATAGTCAAATATTTCAGAGAGTAGGTACCACTAATTTAGAAAAAGACAACGTAAAAAGTATTATTATACAATCGTAAACAACCAACGAAATACATCTCTCTAACCTTCAATATGTCCATAAAGAAGGTATACACTGTATGAATTGCATAAAACGGGATCCCCCACGCGTCGTGCAGGGGGAATAGGTCCCCTCGCCCCTCAGACACTGCAGAAATGGAGGGGATATTTTACGAACATGGTGTTATTATGTCACTATTTATAGATATTTAATTTTTGTTGTCCAAAGTGGTAACAGACAGGAATACTATGGTTATCTTTACGTTTATCTTGTTTAATTAAAAGAGCTAGAATAAACAAATGTAGAGAGATACCTATACCTATTAAGTTTAATTAGAATCTAGATTTAATTAGAATTAGAATTTCTTCGTAGGTCGACTAGTATCCGGCTATTGTCGATTACAGTTCAGAGTTTATAACGCATCCTGAATTCAGAAATATTCACGGTAAATTGATGAAGATTCCATTAATATCATTTAGGTATAGGTGCTAATATTCTAACCGATAAGTCAGAGGTAATAAAAGTGGACTGTAGTCATATTTACAACAATTTAACAGGAAAAATAACCGTAACGAAATTGTTAAGCCGCAATTTGATGGAATCTTTAGGTACTACCGTGACACTTAATTAAATATTAATGTAGAATACATTGACATTTCAAGATAACTCTATGAATCACTTTATGGTGATTAAAGGTCCTATTAAGGATTAGTCCCTCCCTACGCCTAGCCCTCAAATACTAGGCAATGGTAATTTGATTTGAACACGCATGTACCACACCCTTCCCTTTTGTGTGTACGATATATACCTATAACGATTATGCCAGCTATTTCAATTATATAAGTTAGCTGTATTTCTAATACGGAACCTAGATAAGACCTAAACTATAATGGACGATAGTAATATTTAACTAAGATAACGTAATAGATGCCTCAACAATCAAACAGTATTAACAGAAAACGTGTAACACAATCGTGCAATAATAAGATAACAAGCTGATAAGATTGTAATATACTACACTATGTACCTCTGCATCAGACAGTGTGAAAATGTGCATAATTTACAATGTGTTAAGTCTTGCCCACACATTGTAGGTAAATATATCGACAATATAAACAGTGAAGAGATTCGAAATAGATTTTGTTGCAATCACTTGTGACTAAGTAATGCGAAGCGGAGATCGAAGTAACCGGGGTGAACGACCACGTGTCGCTTAAGGCGGCCTTTGAAGGTTGCATTCTCTATAGTTCAGTAAGAATCATGCTTTTAGCAAAATATTGTAGACTACAAGCAGTTAAATATTTCACTGTACATTGTCATGGAGCATGCTTTCTCCATCTTAGATCTGCTTCAACATACATTACTCAAACCTCAGCCTCAAACATATTATTACGATCACTTTCTCTTCTGTACTATGTTTATGTATGTACGTATCTGCACCTACCTATTACAAGACGTATGTTACACACCAAAGTAGACAATATTGATATAGCTAGTGAGCTTTACTATTATGAAACGATGTTTACTTTCATGATCAACGATGTGCCATCATAGGTACCTAGTGATATATAAAATACCTATATCTGTCATTGTTATTGGCATTATAGCTCTACATATAACATTATTAAGAATGTCCTGTCTAGTGAAGTGTATTTAACGTCATTAAGGATGACAAATCAGCAGTTACGTCAACAGGGAGTTATTTAGGTTGGACTGTAAATTGCAAGTCAGACCAACAAAGTACGTACTCACATACAATAAGGAACACCTCCATTTACTTGTATGATGCATGCGTGGCACCAACTCATTAAAATATAGCCGTGAGACACCGACACGGCGCCACAACCATTGTTCCAACAATTTGCAACATAATACATTCTGAAGGACATCATACTATTATCATAGCAGATAGTGAAATTTACAATTATAAAAAGCATACACGATCATCTCCAATATCCACAGTAAAATAAACTGTATTGAACAATATCGATAGTAATGTAGCTAACATATTTAGTCAGTCCTACAATGAGTCAGGTTTGACCGCGAGAAAATTAAGCCTGACCCCATCACCAATGTTATTGTAATAACACATGGCTCAGAGTTTTTGTGGCCTAGTGGATCACTCGGCTTACATTGCAGAGTAATGGATTCGTTGACGACTGACTACAGACGTTTTATATAATTTTCTTTTAGGAGCCTTTATTCTGCACATATCGACTTCAGTAAACATCGATGATAAAACAAAATACGTTAACAATTGTCGGTTCATCTACCGTTATTGCGAAGAGTTTTTTGAATATCTGTCTAACTCTCTTTGCACACCGAACAACAAGCGCAAGTAGCAATATTAGCAGTATTTGGCCAGTCAGTAGGTATTTCATTTAGTTTTTTTTTAAATTTAATTTAGGTATTTAACCTTGCTAAAGCAAGAGTTGTGGTTTACGATTTACGATAGAAAGAAGATCCTTGACAAGATCGAACATCTGTTCAAACATTTTGCTACACTACACCGCTTATTACAAAACAATTTGTGCAATGCAAGGTACCATGTAGGTAATTATTGATGATTCGTTTTAAGAATAAAAGACGAAATGCATGACGTATTGTAACAAAATAAATTTTGAACGTTGTTAACTATGTTTACGGTTAATAAAATCATGACATTATGTAGTTTAAACAGATACCAGGAGAAAAAGAAAGTTCCACTGAACGACGTACATAGCCAGATTAGACGGTGGCGTCTTTATTTATGATTGATGAACAGAGATTATATCGTTTACTGATAAGGAAGGTTTGTGATATTAAACGTGAAAAAAAAAGCAATAAATGCGGAATGTGATATACCAAAATACACACCAAACCTACCCATATCCACTTTCACCGAGACGTCTCGTTGCTTCCGGTCAGACAACCTATCGGTAATCGATAGAACCTAGTAGTGCATATTATGAGCATTATCCGTAGACCAGGCCATGGGTCTGCAGAAAGTGTAAAAATAAGTGAACCATTAGGTATCCTAGACATAAGTTATCTGCAATGTAAACGAATATCTTCATATTTTATTTGGTATTCACGATAGAGTTACGTACCTATGATATGTTAATGTATAGAGGTATCTAAGAAAAGTTAACCTAATATTATTAGTTGAATGACTTTATACGAACATCGCGGTGGGAAAGTATTTTTCGGCGTTGCGATATTTGTAACTGTGGACATAATACTTTGTCTAGGCCGATACGGACATGCTCGTATTATGTATATACCTAAGTAGGTACTTATCGTTAATAAATAATTTAAGACTCAGTGGACATGCATTCTAGCCACTGGTAACATGTGTTTAGTCAACAACTACAATAGTCATTAGCATTAATTGCTTACTATACCTACATATTATTACGGTATACCTACGACAAATGTGATAATACCAAAAAATGTGGTAAAATGTAGGTAAATGTAATATATGTGGTAGATGGAGATTTGTTTCTGTCTAGCCCTCTGTGAGACAGGCATGAAGCTGTGTATGTACATACATACATATGTGTACATACACAACATGTGTCTCGTAAACATTCCCTTCCTTGGAGGGAAAGATGGACAACCTATTTACGTAAATTTTCGTGAATGTGCATTTTATTTTCTGAACTTACGCATTATACTTTCCTAAGTCATAATCCTCTATTTATACATCGCCTTAGTATACAGTACCGGTTGAAAAATAGAACACAATTGCTCTATATTACTGAAGCAATTAGTGAACAATAATAAGTAGCGGCTGCTTATAAATGCACGTACCTAGGTTGCCTACCTAGGTTACGTTATTCTACTACGGCTGTCACATGCATTTAATTGTATTATTCTTATGAAGTTAGAAAATGCATTGTCTACAGGTAAGTTTACTTGTGAGTAGAGTACCCAAGAAGGAACAAGGTACTTATATTATATGGGCTTTATCTAAATAAATAATTTAAACAATATAAATCTATATACCTACCTATCTACTAAAATATAGAATGACGAATACCGTAAGCAGATTAGAGTGCTTGTAATTAGTAGGTAACACTATTAAAAGTACAATTTCAACAACTTTCTGTTCCGAAAACAGAAGTTTTATCTAAGTAGATACCCGTCTCATACAAAAACAGGCATTACGAAGCTAAAGAGTAGGCCTGTGGTACTTTCACTGACATATTTTTAGTCCGTTCTCACATATTTTACAACAATACGGCAGGATAAACTATTCACAATTACGTAGGAGATACCTAGTAATCATATTATTAACTATTATGATAGCTAAGTTAGCTTAACTTGAAACTACCGTACTTATTAACTTTACTCGATAAATTTTGTTAAACCTTCACGTCACATCACTAGTTAACACAGATTTAATTTTGTAAATATGGATACAAAGTAGGCACCAATTTCCGATCACAAAAACACGAAGCACACATCACATTATCACAGAAATAACACGCAGTCTTCGTTACAAGTTAAATTTTTGTTTCAATACGGAAAATAAAGCACGAATAACACGGCATCCGTGGCGAAGGGAGCCAGCCAAACAAACTTGTTCACTGTGACGTTTAGGGCCGGATGCAATAATCGTGTCATTCATTCCTTTCTATAATGCGCCCGAATACCGAATTCCCCTGACAACCAATACAGTTGACCTAACGCGCTATCTTTCATTTTAGCTCGTGTTATAAACAGAGCGAGAGGTTGTTGAGCGCCAGAAAGAGATAGCAGAGTTGAAATTCAAATTGAGATAATACGATTGGACGACGATGTAGACACCGTTAAGTGTTAGAGTGAGAGGATACTGCTAATGACCGTCACAGGGAAATTCGATCCGTACGTTTATAAATATAAGGAACAAAATGTAATGGACAATCAGAAAACGGCGCGTAATTTAACTTTTTTACAACACTCGGACACCGACTCGGATTTCAAACGAACAAATTGCAAAAGCATTTAGCATTGTATTGAAATGTGATAAAAAAATGGATTACCTTTTCAATAGAGGTTTCGTCGCCGTTGGGCTGGTAGGTTTTGTTGAATTTGCATTTGTCCAAACATTGTTATTATTGATGTTTTTGGTAACTTTTTTACCGACTTCGGGTCTTAATGAAGACGGTAGAATACTAAATGATTGTTCTGGAAAAGCGCTCTTTTTATTCAGCGGAGGTTTCTTTGGTAAATCGTTGTTGCGAGATCTAAGTAATTTCGTGGAAGACTCAGACTTCTTTTCAGCCGTCTCTGGAGGTTTTCTTTTAGGCGGCTGATCAGGCGGTTTATCGGGAGCTTTGGTAAGTTTTAATACCCTTTTTGAGACTTTTGGCGCTTCTTGAACTTTTGTTACAACTAGAAAAAAATCAAGGATTTATAAGTAGGTACTTCGCGATAGGTTGCAAAATCTTGCTTATTTAGGTATAATATGCTAATCTTGCTAATATTTTGATGATGATGAACAAAACAATCATGAGAAATGTGTTTTTTTTAATAATATTAGAAGGTGGTTAGGTTAGGTAGAGTAAGTAAGTAGGTAACTACTTATGAACGTAATTAGTTACTGACGTAACAGTGCGCATAAAATAATCTAAGTACCTTCTCTCGGTCTGTTTCTGGTAACTGGTTTAGTCTCTGCGCTACCTATTTTGGCGTCCTTTGAATCCGATAATTTGGCGGCTTTGCTTCTTGAACTAAATGTGGCTCTAAAGAAGTTTGACGAAAATCCAGTTTTCACTCGTTCTAACTTGGAAGCTTTCTTCTGTGACGATAATCTGTTGTAGACAACAAAAAAAAGTTAACACAACAAAAAAAGAACAGAAGGGGACACCCGGGTTTGAACCGGGGACCTCTCGATCTGCAGTCGAATGCTCTACCACTGAGCTATATCCCCGCTTGTACATCGTTGCGAAAATAACGCCTCAGTGCTTAGTACTATAAACTTTGGTAGTTCCCTTCCGCGCTCATAGATGGCGCTACGAAGAAGTAAGTAAAATATGCTACTGGTTGGTGTATAAAAATATTTTCTCATACAAAACTAATTTAAAAATATGTTTAGTGTATGTGTACTATAATTGCCTGTTATTTTGTTCATGATCACTACGCCACCTGGTGGTCATTTAAGGAACTATTTTAACTCGCTAAGATGTTAATTTGTTTTTTCTGGACTCCTATTGCGCCTGTTATTTTTCACTCCATTCCCTGTACCAAATTAAGGATATTATGTAGGTACGTAAAGTCACTTACTGCGCAGTCTGGTTTTCAGGCACCACAGGTTTGACTGCCGCCTGCTGCATAACCTTCCAGGTCTGTAAAAAAAATGTAAGTGAGAAATATTGATTGATTGATTGATTTGTTAATTATGTTGCCAGAGTTCACATACGGTAGGTAGACTCCGTTTCACAAAAGAAGTCCCGTGGCTACCATACTGAAAGTATGGAAACGAGGGGACTTCTTTTGTAAAACGGAGTCTATGTGGGTATCGTCACGGTGTTTTTTTTTTTGTCATGAGCGGTGTGTTGTGTACTCTATTTGTGCACGCCTTTATCCACTGCTCAGGTTTTAGTTTTAGACTTTGCCCGACACTAATGGCAAGTATCAAAAAGAGGCATATACTGTCTCGCTATCTAACTACGCAACGGATTTTGATGTGATTTTCTATACTGATATTATAAAGAGGAATTTGAATTTTGTTTGTTTGTTTGTTTGAATTGAATAGGCTCCGAAACTTCTAGACAGATTTGAGAAATTATTTCACTACTCATTGGAGAGCTACATTATTCCTGAGTGACATAGGCTATATAAAATACACTTCACGCATTTAATCCCAAAGAGGGGTAGGCAGAGGCACTTGCTAAAGCAAGTACCCACGGTTCACCAAGCGTATTTAACCCAACGTGACAGGGGGTGAGCCCATCGCCGTTATAGGGTTCACACACCTTGTAGGTGTGCGGGTTTCATCACGATGTTGTCCTTCACCGTACGAGCGTTGCGTTGCGTACATAGGCTCTGAAAAAGAGTCCACTTGGTATACGTCCAGTATCCGGACTCGAACCCGGGACCTCCCGGTTACAAGTCAAGTGTCCGACCAACTGGACCACAGACGCTCATATATATAGGCTATATATTTTTTTTAAATATCAGCTAACAATACTAAAATTACGATAATAATTATCCAGGGTGTAAAAAAATATCAAGAACCTTCTTTACATCGCTTGTGCTGCGAAAACTTTTGATGGCAAAACAAAACAAAAGAAGATAATATGAGAAAATATTAAATTTTGAAGTTATGGTTTTAAAACTTAAATTTTTAATTTAAAAATATACTGGAACTGCTTGAATGAAATCACGGGGCGTTCACTAGTCTATACTAATATTATAAAAAGGAAAGGTTTGTTTGTTTGAATTGAATAGGCTCTGAAACAACTGGACTGGATGAATCTATGTTCTAAAGAAAACCGCATCAAAATCCGTTGCGTAGTCTTAAAGATCTAAGCATACATAGGGACAGTCAGCGGGAGGCGACTTTGTTTTATACTATGTATTTAAGGGTATGTGGCCTAGTAATCGATTACTTGGACCTACAATCGAGAGTTTATGGATGTTCTTCAGAGCCGTACAAAGGCTAAGCTACGCAACGCTCAATTAATGTTATACAATATACAAGTAATTTGTGTCATTAGTTTCGTAATATAAGTTAATGACCCAAGCGGATATTTTTATTTTCTTTCCCGGTATATACAGAGTGTAAAAGGACCCCGGGCAATGGTCTTGGAAACGTTGTTTGGCTTGTCAACATGAACAACTTTTACTATGTCAACAATGCGGGGAAACGACATGGGTATGAAATTAAATTATGACAAAATCACGTCTCCTGGGTCATTTCTAGCCTTAGTAAATGCTTGGCAAGAGTATCGATAATGGGTATTGTTTGGTATTCTTTTGGTTCCGTGCAGAATCCCCAATTAGAATCAAAAGATTTGAATCTGAATTATATTAATATATTGTGAGTACTTGGTACTTATAAACTAACCGATACTTAAAACTAGGAGCAATTGTGTCACTTTGCTATGCGCCTATTGTAGGCGTTAAGTTAGTTAGGTTGGTTGGACATCCCAACAAGCATTGAATCCAGATTGACGAGCACATAGCATAATAATCCTTTAACCAACGCACCAAACCTTTAAATAGTGTACTAAATAAAATAATAACTGTCAACTGTGTGCAACTGCCTGCCCATTGTACTGATGCCGTGTTCAACAGTTCGTGTACTTTTACAACGACAAGCGGAACTAAACTGTTTTTGCACAATATCCTCTTAGTGTAAACAAGTAAATAAACAATATTACAAACCTTGGACCAAATTTAACGGTTCAATAGCAATTTTTTTTTATTCATTTAGTCATTTGTGTAACACAAAAAAAAAACAAAATGTAGAGCGTAGATCTAACACCGCACCAAACGCACACTCACTGTTAACACTGATAAGTGATTGTTATCAAAGTGTCTGCTAATATAAAGAAACATCGATAAGAATAAGTATGTATTTTTTAAGAAAAAGTACACAAACTCATCAATTTAGTTCATATCTTCACGCTCACTAGATAAAATAGGTAGGTAGAAACCTATCTAAGAAAAGGATTAGAAACTTCACGGTAATATTCCGAAAAAAAAGCAATGTACTTTTTTTATAGATTTCGCGCGCAATCGCAGCACGGAGTTTATCAACCGAAGAGTTTGTAATGTGAACTGACTGAATGAAATAAAACCTGTATCGCGCTTGCTTGCATCGAGCGCCTGCGGTTGCGTCAACTTTGTGGGTGTGATTGACAATAAGTCCTACGATTTCTTCGTTTATCGAGTACAAAAGATAGTTTTATTGAGCACTTGATTGTGTTGTTTCGGCGTTTATAGCGTAATTGAAACACGTACACTTTTATTTGGTAGCTGAAGGCTAGGCTTCTATTAGACACACTATGTCTGGCCACTAAGTGGAGGCATTATAGTAAGTAGGTTTCACATTATGTATTGAATTAAAACTTCATACGAAATCATCATTTATTATTTTCCATTTGGAGTCCAATCGCAGTGTCAGCCTAATGTAATTATAAGAAAGATAAACGTAAGTGTTTATCCCGTTTGCCTAACCCTCTTTGGCGGGCGATCACCCAACCAATCAGTGACCGTGTCCTATGTTGCTTAACTTCAACGACCTGTTTCGATACACCGAGGCCATAGGTTATCAGCGCTTGCTCTTAGTACCTAACTAAGTAATAAATACATACATTGAACCTCGAAACAGTCAGCCTCGAAAACGAACCCAGAAACAGTTGCTGCACTCATAGGCACTTGTGACCAGTCCACTCGAATCTACAACATTTACATACATACATACACTTCACGCCTGTCTACCAGAGGGGTAGGCAGAGACTACAGATCTCCATTTGTCACGGTCCTGACATACCCCTTTCGCTTCATCTACATTCATACCTACATCTTTTCATACGTGACCTCCGGTTTCTACAACATTTAAAACTTCATAAAAAATGACTGAAACCACATTTCCCTACCGAACTTTTTCCGGTCATTATACTATTATTACTGAATTCAGCCACGGTTCACCAAGCGTATTTAACCCAACGTGACAGGGGGTGAGCCCATCGCCGTTATAAGGTTCACACACCTTGTGGTGTGCGGGTTTCATCACGATGTTGTCCTTCATTTTAGTATGTATTTGCCTAATAAAAAAAATGTTTCTCTAATATCTCGCCCATACAAGACAGTTCTAAATGCATTTATTAGTATACCACCTGAGTGTACCTACCTACACAGTCAAATGAAGAAATATTGGAACGCGGCGTATCGTTTGTAATATTGACACCGAAAAGAAAACGTAGGAACTCAGGGATCATATAAAATTAGTATTGCTTTGTGAAATTTTCAACTTGACTGTACCAACACAGAACTCTACCCTCGGACCAAACACAACAACGACGTAAGCAGACATTAGACGCTCATGCAAGCGTCATTCAATTCCATCAGTCATGACTTATTGGAATGACTACTAATACTAATTCAAACATCATTCACTATATTAGACGATAGGAAATCCGTCAATCACAATCATGACTGTGGTAAAACTGAGATCAAAAAACGTATCGTCTAATGTCTGCCTTAGTCTCGTACCACCTTCAGTCTGTCTCTTTCAGCGGCGTGCAAAGTCAAAAAGTCAATTATATGCGTGCACAGTTATACACTATATAGGCAAAAAGACACTGCCTACCTTAGTATTTTGGCTAACCGACCTAATATTAGAGTTATCGCTAGATCTTTTTTTGGTGCACTCACGACGTACGCTAACGAAGGTCCTGTGTTTTGTGAGTGAGTAGATACGTAGGTATCTTTATTTCGTAAAGACAACTTACCTATACATATGTAGGTGTCAATCCTTGGGGATTACTGCCTACCTTGTCGTAAAAGCCAGTGCACGCCACTGGTCTCGTTACCACCAAAATGTATGGAAAATGGTGTACTTCTGGATATACTACTCTGTTACTTTTACTACTAATTTGACAGTTTGGATCCAGATTTGCCCTGATACGCAGTAAGAGACACAATATGTTTTTCTTACTCTTTCACGTTTTTCATATCGTTGTTTCGTTTTATTCTAAACGTCAGTTTAGGATTGTAAGTCTATTTGTTTTTGGTCTGAGACTCTACCTCATTATGAGGAGTTTACTAAAAAAAATCTATCTGTCACAGACGTATTCTATGATCTGTCCTTTTCGGACTCACTATTTTGTTGGCAATTTTTTTTTAAGAGAATTACTCGTTAAGTGTTTCGTCGTAGATTACCATTTTACTAGTTGTCTTATCTACATTATCTAAGTAGTTACGATAAGATAATAATTATGTAAATTAAGAGCCAAGTTCAACAAGGAAATATTTTTCCTAACTGAGTCCCGTGCTAGTCAAGGTCAAGGCATTAATTGTCAGGGCATACAGGCGATCCATTTAGATCATTCTGTGTGGAATAATCAGTGGCGTGCGCTGGCTTTTACGTCAAGGTAGGCAATAGTCCTCAAGGATTGACTCCTATGTATAGGTAACTTGTCTTTACGGTCTTTACGAAACACAGTACCTATCTACTCACCCACAAAACACAGGACCTTCGTTAGCCTATGTAGTGTGTACAACAAAAAAGGATCCAGCAATAACTCGATTATTAGGTCGGGTAACCAAAATACTAAGGTAGGCAATGTCTTTTTGCCTATATGGTGTGCACGCCACTGGGAATAATGTGAAACGATGAACGATACCTTTCTACGAAGACTAGGGCCCTAAGTCTACTACATTCTGGTATCTTAGCGGCAAACGATGTGCGTTGCTCATTTCGTTACTTTCGTTTCACTGTCGTCCGTAGTAAAACAGCGATGGACATCGTTTGCCGCTGCGATGCCAGAGCGATGCAACTACCAGAGTGTAGTTACTTAGGCCCCTGTTCTTCCATTTTATTTTGGTGACCAGAAAAGCTAGGATAATATCATAACGACAGTGGCGTGCACACCATATAGGCAAAAAGACATTGCCTACCTTAGTGTTTTGTCTACCCGACCTAATAATAGAGTTATTGCTAGATCCTTTTTTGTTGTACTCACGACATAGGCTGACCAAAGTCTGGGTTTTGTGGGTGAGTAGATAGGTAGGTACCTATATTTCGTAAAGACAAGTTACCTATACATAGGTGTCAATCCTTGGGAATTACTGCCTACCTTGTCGTAAAAGCCAGTGCACGCCACTGCATAACGAACTTCGGGTAAGGTTTGAGATTTTAGTCCTGTCAAGTTTTAAGCATTTGATAAAGCAAAGTCATGTGTTCACTTAAAAGTTTTAGGCCTGACTTGTACATTAACTTGTACACTTGTACATAATACGACAATTCAAGTCAAAATGCTTGTCAAAATCGTGTAATAAACATTGGGTGCTGTTTTAAGCGACTTTAAAAAAGAAAATTAAATACACTTCACGCCTTTTAATCCCAAAGCGTGGTAAGCAGAGGCACTTGCTAAAGCAAATGCCCACGGTTGACCAAGCGTATTTAACCCAACGTGACAGGAGGTGAGCCCATCGCCGTTACAGGGTTCACACACCTTGTGGTGTGCGGATTTCGTCACGATGTTGTCCTTTACCGTACGAGCGTTGCGTCGCTTACATAAGCTCTGAAAAAGAGTACATGTGTCAGCACCCCATCCCAACTTCTCCCGTCGTGGGGGTCGTAAAAGGCGACCGAGAGATTCCCTACGACACATAGAGGTATTTTTTTTTGTATGGCTTAGCCTAGCCATAACAATGGGAACTCCGTAGCGTCATCTTTTGAAAAAATTGGTAAATTAAATAAAAATGCTACATGCATGCGAGTGTTTTTCACTGCTTGATGAAAAAACCTTATGGGGATACAAAATTTTATGGGGAGATGATTTATAGTTAACTTGCATTAGGATATGGTTGTGAGGCCCCTTGGGGAGGCCTATGTCAAGCAGTGGACGTCAGAGGGCTGACATGATGGTTAGGATACAGGGTATATGTTTCTTGGAAACTAGGTACAGTAAAACCACGGGACACAACCCGTTAATTATAAGCGATAAAGCTACTCTAGAGCCCGACATAGCCATTCAAAGCAAGCTAATGTACGTACGGAGATCGATTCATTTACGACATTATCTGGGACAGAAGGTCCAATAAAGGGGGTAATGTACCGTCAAAAACATTGGGGTATTTTCAAACACCAAAAATTTCTTATCTAGATTTCACTAGTAGATGTACGTAGAACGTATATTATTATATGGGTAGGTTATTTAAACTTCATACACTGTTGTAACACGTAAACAAACAATAAAACAATTTACTGACACCTTCAATACTGAGTCAGTTCGTTAACATTAATCCTCCTTGATGCAGCTAGCGCCATCTGTCATAACTAAGAGAAACAAAGGCCCTGAAAATTCTCCAATCTGACTTTAGGAAAAAGAACAATTAGGTCATAAGACCTTTTTTTAAGGGGAAATCAGTTATAGATACCCAGACGCTCAGGGAAGTAACTGGGGTACGTCAGAATCTCACCGACCATACCCATGGCCATAGTATCGGCGGCGATGACTGCCGAATGGCTCCGAAATCGCCCAAAAACCGCACTTGCACTGCGTTCTGCAAGACTCGTCTTTGTTTACTCGGCGTCGCCAACTCTGTGAGGTTAGGCCAAACGGTAAATGGCAACTTATAATTCGATTAATGCCCTTTCCCATTATAACTATAGATTGTTGTTGTCCTAAAGCACCCCGCTGGTGCACAGGGCCTCCACAAGCTGACGCCACGCCTCCCTGTCTTCCGTGATGTCGTGGCCTCGCTCCAGCTCTGTGCAGCAACTCGTTGTTCATTCTTGATGCTTCAACACTCCACAAATACACACACACATATATATATAGGTATATCCCTGCTTAATTAATGCTCAAGAAACAAGGCTAAGTCGGGAAGGGCGGCCCAGTTGTCACTGATTGGCTAAACTATTCTGGATTCAGACTCAAACAATCATCATTACCCAGTCAAAACCGCTCCAGCTAGAGTCTTAGTTTAGACGGGATTTTGAGAAATTCCCACAGGGAACGAGAAGTAGCGGGGATAAAATAGCTCATGAATATCTAACTAACTGGTATTGACTGTACAGCTGTATGACTGCACCGGTATGACAAACACATTTATTGAGCTGTTGTCCTTAAATTAAATGCACCGGGTCACACCAGTGCATTGGCCAAAATACATTTCATTTGTGTGAGACAGGTATGAGAATTTTGCGAAATTGATCGTTGTATGCGTGGGTGCAGCTGGTAAGTCTTTCACACCCACCTGAACTCATATACTACCTTAGTTTGAGCTAAAAGCCTATGATTTGAATTTGTATTGCTCAGCTTACATATTTATATTGCCTAACGGACAAATATCCGCTCGGATTTACCCCAGTTTGGTGTTAACGAGCCTATGTAATATCCAAGTATTAGCTGCTGTTGGTAGTTGCTAAACACTAGGTTATAGGTGTAAGCATGCTGCCGGGTGTAAACGAGCTTTGTGTTTTGACAGCCTAAGGAGTTAATTTAGCTAATTAAAAACAAATAAAAAATAAATACACTTCACGCCTTTAATCCCAAAGAGGGGTAGGCAGAGGTACTTGCTAAAGCAAGTACCCACGGTTCACCAAGCGTATTTAACCCAACGTGACAGGGGGTGAGCCCATCGCCGTTATAGGGTTCACACACCTTGTGGTGTGCGGGTTTCATCACGATGTTGTCCTTCACCGTACGAGCGTTGCGTTGCGTACATAGGCTCTGAAAAAGAGTCCCATTGGTACACGTCCAGTAGCCGGACTCGAACCCGGGACCTCCCGGTTACAAGTCAAGTATCCGACCAACTGGACCACAGACGCTCATTAAATGGATGGGTATCATGTTTAAAAACTGTTCGCAAAATAACATTATTTAAAACTAGCTGTACCGCGCGGTGTTACTCGCATTTTTCGTTCCCGTGTGAATTTGCGAAGAATATTAATAATGTTATATAGACTAAAGCCTTCCTCGATAAATGATCTATTAAACAAAAAATATTTTTTCAATTCGAACCAGTAGTTCCGAAATAAGCGCGTTCAAACAAACAAACCCTTCAGCTTTATAATATTAGTATAGATATTAATAGTTAGATATATTAACCTTAACTCAAAGTCTTGTAAGAGAGCGCCCCCTGGCGTTGTGAAGCATTAATAAAACTATTTCTATATCCACTTCGCATTTTTTATATATATTTCTGTGTATAAAATTTGGGATTTTTATTGGAGACGTTAGCGAGAGTTAAATGAGTTGAGTTGCGAAAAATCAAGACCATGCCAGAGAAGCTCTTCCAAAAAGTTTTATATTGAGCTTCAAAAGTTGAACCTGAAAATAAAACTTAAGTATTCTTCATGATCATTACTATTCTGAAGGTACGAAGACAGGAAGAGTGATGTATGACTTCCTAAAGCAGGTAGGTGGTCTGTATAGCCTACTTTTGTTATCTATAATAATAGATGGTAGGTGCCTAGCGACCTACTCTGGCAGAATGGTGTCAGTGTCAAATAGTTGATAAGGTACGGTAGTACTTGTTCAGTACATTCGTTTATCTGAATCTCGTATTGTGGAGTTGGAATATTATGAAAACGGTCGTTCCTTTTGTATACAATGGGGTCTTTTCCATGATAGATTTTGGTTCCATCGTCATTAATCCCCATGCAAAATAAAATACCGCAAAACACCGCGAGATTTGAGATTGGTGGAACTGTTCCCGAACGTCCTAAGTTTTCATCATCATCACCAGCCCCTATTTGTTGCCCCCGCTGCTGGACATAGTCCTCTCCAATTGCACGCCACTGTGATTTATTTTTCGCCTTCTGGCATGCAACTTCTGCCAGCCATCTTGCTCATTTCTTGAATCCACATTGCACGTGGGCCTCCTACACCCCGTTTGCCGAGACACGTTCTGCACTCAAAAACTCGTCTACCTCAACGGACATCGGTTCTACGGCGAATAAATCATCAACATCATCAGCCACATGACGTCCACTGCTCGACGAGAGTCTCCAATGTTATCCTCATGGATAAGCCAAGCCTGGCGATTGATATTTCACGCCAAATGATCATTCATTTGGCGTGAAATATCAATCGCCAGGCTTGGCAGGCAGGTTGGCGATTGCAGTGGTATTTAGGTTTAACTCACAGAGAGCGCTGCTACCCGTTCTCTGGAGAGTTCCCTTGGTCGCCTCGCCGCAACCCTCACGAAGGGAAAAGCTCGGCTCGGGTGGGGCTAACGGCTAATGCGGACGCACAAATTTCGGCTAATTCACCGTAATAATATAATGTCAATAACAAGTTACTGCTGATTACAAACTAGGTACCTGTAAACAAAACATTTTTTTTTTGTAAGTAAAAAAATATTCACAATACTGTGATTTTTTATGTATTGCTATTCCGCAACAGCTTTTTATAGCATCTGTAGAATCCTAATACGTGTTTACAAGTATTGGATGTACTGTACTGGTACCTATAGGATGAATGATGACACAATTCAAGTCCAAATTAGCAACGCATGCCCTGAAGGCCGCGGATCGAGCGCAGCGCTCAACCAAAATTGACGAAAATGGGTGTGGACTCTGTTCATCAAGTTGACAATACGTGGGAGGTTGTTAGGACAACACAATGAGGATAATTCACGACGAGATCAATAAACTTTTGACATTTCACGATTACTTATTATTTTTTTTTCGATTGTGGAAGATGTTTAATTTCTACCGCCGCCGAGTAAGTAGGTCATCTGGAGGCTATTGCCAAACTATTGCAATGCAGGATGCATTGTAAGAAACCTCCGTTTTAAAAATGACCTTTAATTCAAATTTTAGTCAGCTCGGCCACCCCAGAAACCTTTTATTTTAAATTAGTTGACCCGGCAAACGTTGTTTTGCCAATATACATAATTAACAGTGTTTCTCTGCTATTATTTTCTTGTATTATACATATAAACCTTCCTCAAGAATCAATAAATCTACTAAAGAAAACAGCATCAAAATCCGTTGCATAGTTTTAAAGATATAAGCATACATTGGGACAGACAGCGGGAGGCGACTTTGTTTTATACCTTTTCTGTAATCAAATTACGTAAGGGTCATACATAATGTTACCTAAGAGTAAAGATCCAGAAAATCCTATGTACTACTTACTATATGTATACAGGTGTGCCTGTAACACGAGCAAAAATATAGTGTATTAGTAGTTCGTGAAAGCGAGCGAACACTTCAACCGGGAACATGGTTAAGGAGAATATTGCTGTTACTGTAAAACCCTTTAGACTCTAGTTTAGAGATAAATCAATGAATTCCATCGATGTTCTTGAAGGCACGTGTTCTTTAAACATCAGGAACACATACGATTATATTTGAATGTTGGCTCGATGCTATTTATAGTTTAGGTATCTAATGAACAAATGTGCTCCATCGTAGACCACATCGCTGCTTAACATGGTAGGATGGTGGGCAAATGCTCATTCATAGTGTTTAAAAATAACCTAGTGTTGATATCATCCTACGCCATAAGAATAATCACAGATGGCTCAAATAAATAATTGATTTCATAAATAAATGTGACTTTCATGACGAAGAGATTATAAACTTTATTAGGGCATAGCTTGACTAACGAAATTCCCATGGGATTTGTATTTGGAATAAACTGGTTGTACCTCGGATCACATTGCGGGCATTTGTTTATTTAATACTTTATTGTACTAAACATACAATGGGTGGACTTAATACCTACCTTTATCTACCTCACAAAGACCAGTATTATAAACATAAACCATTAAAGTAAATTAGAAGTAGGTAAAAAACATAAATAAATAACTAAGACACACTCACGTATTCATTTTCACACACGTCACAATTTTAATTCAATTGCCAAGAGATCCCAGTTCCGACTTCCACATTCGGCATTTCCATACTTATCTTTCTTTTATCAATACAAAATTCTTGTTGTACTCAAAAATATGCTCGCACACCAAATTGTTAAACCATACAAAAATATTTCTTAATGCAATTAGTGCAACGCCGGTCCTCCCACATTCGGTAAAACGCCTACTACGTTTCAGGTCTATTCAAACATATACCAAGGTCAAACTTATACCAAGATTAACTTAAAAGTGTTGTTCCAAAACCGCACCTTTACCCTGCACGACTGCTTTCTATGACGCTAATATTTGATACAAATAACAGGGAAACACTCTTCATCTATTTAAGTATACAAAATGTAGTCCTGACTGATTCTTTCAACTCTGGCTCATCAACTCCCAGAAATAACCCTTGACTCTAGAAAGTTAAAATTTTGCATAGGTGTTCTTTTTAGGAAAACATCCTAAGGTGAGAAAGGGGTTTTCAAAATTCATCCCCTAAGGTGGTAAAAAGGAGAGGTAGAAATGTATATGAGAAAAACGTTAATTTTGGCGTTATGGTTCTAAAACTTGGTGGTGGTATTTTTGAACTATTGTATACCGAAACTACTCCAATGAAATCGCGTGGGGTTCAGTAGTAATGTATACTTTCAAAATGTTTGCTGGGTCAGCTAGTTTAATAAGTGGCAGGACGCTGCCGCTCCGACTAAAACTGTAGGAAGGGTTTTCTTCGTTTTTTGAAGGGAAAAGTGTGGAGTGGCTCATTGCAGGTTGAGGGTATAATTCTGAGGATGATCATAATTACTTATTTTAAACCAGATATTACCCCGATTTACGTGAAGCGTTTTTGATAATAATTAATAATTATTGACTAATGGACGCCCCACGATTTAATTTGGTGCCGTTTCAAATATACTACCATCACATAAACGTATCCTCTGGTTCTTCTTCTTCTTAAATTTCTACCTCCCTTTTACTCCCTTATATATTACCTTAAACCTACATTTGGGTCCCAAACACTAGCGCACAGTTTCCTCCTTTTACCACGCTATGGACCCGCACCCGCACGGTGAATCCATGGAATGCTAAGATATTGGTCTCTCTTATCCGCTCAGGAATTGGCAGGTTTACAGAATAGTTAAGAAGAACTAAGACTTTCAACATTATTCGATTAGGGTAAATACGTGATGAAACCTGCATTGCGTACACCCAGTTGGCCTGTTCCAATGCTGCAGTGCGTGTGGGCTGTGATGTATTGATAATAAATTAGTAATAGATTGCCTATTTACCGAACCGACGTAATAGATCTTTGTCTCTTTCTCTATCACACACATTTCAATACAAAAGACAAATAAAACAGACGATAGTGGGAGTTTAAGGTCCCTACTAATATAAATGCATCACTTGAGCAAAGTTTGTCTGCAGTGATAAGTTTTCCTTACCCATCAAAGAGCGAGTCAAAAGGCGAATAAAGTATTTGCGTCTCTTTTGTTACTCACTATCTTTGACAGATTGTTTTTTTCTCAACTCCTTATTAGAGCGAGACAAACGTATTATGCTTGAAGGAAGTTTTGTAACTTTTAAAAGAGGTAGTTTAATATCTAATTAGAGAGCTTTCTATAGCTTACTTAAGTAGTTATTATAAATAAAGGAACTCTTTTAATTTTGTAAAAATAAATAAAATAAATACACTTCACGCCTTTTAATCCCAAAGCGGGGTAGGCAGAGACACTTGCTAAAGCAAATGCCCGAGGTTCACCAAGCGTATTTAACCCAACGTGACAGGCGGTGAGCCCATCGCCGTTATAGGCTTCACACACCTTGTGGTGTGCGGATTTCATCACGATGTTGTCCTTCGCCGTACAAGCGTTGCGTTGCGTACATATGCTCTGAAAAAGAGTCCCATTGGTACACGTCCAGTAGGCAGGCTCGAACCCGGACCTCCCGGTTACAAGTCAAGTATCCGACCAACTGGACCACAGACGCTGTGAATTTTTTATTTTGTCTACCGTTAATATTAATGAATACCACGTTGATTCACTTTTTAATTTCTTCAAAACTTAAATTCAGGTTTGTATGTGTAATACGTGCATATAATAGCAGAGAAACACGGTTAATAAAGTATATTGGCTAAACAATGTTTGTGGGGACAGCTGGTTCAGGATAAAAATAAGCCTTCACATCCGGGGATAAAATTCGATGGTACTTTTTTAATAAAGTCTGATCTACAAAACAGAACATGTTCAGGATAGAAGATAGTTTTGGATATTAAAACTAAACTACTTGCGGTACATACTTCAAATTTACAACAGCTTACAATCTTTGGTACCTTTACGTGATGTAATATACGTTCAAGTTTATAGATCTGATATAACCAATCTAACGGTGTAGAAAAGTACACTATTACATTTTCCCAAAATTGCACTACCGACATTTTTAATTGGGACCATCTATATCCATCTAATAGCTTCCCAACAGTTTTTTTAACCGATCCGGAGCCTGTTCGATGCCGACAAACAATCAAATCTTTGTTTTTTAGAATATTAGTATAGTGATACTAGGTACTTCACGCATTTTAATCTCAAACCATACCCTGATAGGTAGAGACACTTGATTAGAAAATGCCCTTTACCAAACGAATTTAGTTTATTAAGGTAGAGGTAGGTACTTACCCATTTTATAAATAAACTCCATTTTTCTTGATATCAAGTACAATTCCCGCAGATTGTCGGCTGCAAGATGGAAAATAAGATAGAACACTGTTTCACATTTTGATATGTCTCTACTTTGCCTGTCCCTTTTTCTAAGGCGTTGTCTAATGTGTAGTTTTACAGTATACTAAAGTAAATTACTAATTTAATTAGTTTAGGTTAGGTAGTTTTAATTAGGACAACTTTTGACGGGAAATATACGGCGAGAGATATTTTTAACTGTCATACAAAACTTATTACTAACTCACACAATAACAGATATAAGATATTTTATCTACTGCATTGAATACACACATCATTGTCATCACGCCTGTCTCCCAGAGGGGTAGGCAGAGGTACTTTAGCCTCAAAGTACGAATGTGCAGGACATACAACGACCACGCCATGAACTATCCCTTAGATATTTTTATCCTTCACTTGTCTTGGTTTAGGAAATGCCCAACCAAGTATCCATTAGACAGGTTAAGATCGTTATGTGTCGGATTACACTCAGTTCAGTAGGTACCTAACTGTTATAATAGGTTTATTATTCTATGTATATCTACTAGTATTAGTTAACAGTGTAACCTATACAGATTGTAAAAAGACCCCGAGCATTGGTCTTAGAAACGTTGTTGGGCTCGTCAGTACAACATACTATGCCGACAATGTGGGGAAATGAAAAAAAAATTCAATCCCCCTACAAAAAAATTGTACGGAAATATTTTTTTTTTTTTGTGTTTGCCCGCATTGTTTGCATAGTAAAAGTAGTTGAAAGAAACCCAACAATGTTCCTAAAACCATTGCTCGGGGTCCTTTTTACACGCAGTATTATTTCTCTGTACACATAATTTGGAATACGAATGAAATCCGAAAAAGTTTTGTCATGTTATGTATAATTTTGGTGATGTACCAATTCGATGGTCCCTATTAAGAAAGTCGGATCTACAAAACGGAACTTGTTCAGGAGAGAAGATAGAAGTTAGTTTTGGATATTAAAACTAAACTAATTGTGGTACATACTTCAAATTTACGACAGCTTATAATCTTTGGTATCTTTAGATGACGTAATATACGTATAAGTTTATAGATCTTAATATCGCCAATCTAACGGTGTAGAAAAGTACATATTCCTAAAATTGCACTACCGACATTTTTAATTGGGACCATCGAATTGTATTCTGTGTTGTGTGTCAAATACATAAATAATCTCCAATTGCTGCAGTATTTGTACCTAATGCAGAAATTACTGAAAATATTATTTTTTCCCGTGTATCTTAATTTACTTCTTAGCTCTTCTGTCTACCTACTTAGTACAGAAAATGTACATAAAGCCTTTGATAGAAATTATTTAAGTTAACACATAGAGATAAAAACTAAAAAAATATAACTTGGTTAACCTAGTTATTTACGTTAGTTCGTGAGTGAACAACATTAAAGTCATTTGAAATCAGTCTCACTTTTAAGTTTCACTTTTCATGAAACTGTACTATCAGATACATCCATAAACTGCATACAAACATGTGAATATTATTAAAAATACACTTCACGCCTTTTAATCCCAAAGAGCGGTAGGCAGAGGCACTTGCTAAAGCAAATGCCCACGGTTCACCAAGCCTATTTAACCCAACGTGACAAGGGGTGAGCCCGTCGCCGTTATTGGGTTCACACACCTTGTTGTGTGCGGGTTTCATCACGATGTTGTCCTTTACCGTGCGAGCGTTGCGTTGCGTACATAGGCTCTGAAAAAGAATCCCATTGGTACACATCCAGTAGCCGGGATCAAACCCGCGACCTCCCGGTTACCATTCAAGGATCCGACCAACTGGACCACAGACGCTCTGAATATTATTCTTGTGCTAAATTACTCTACATCTACTATACTGCGTGTAAAAATACACCGAGCAATGGTCTTAGAAACGTTATTAGGTGTCGTCAATATAAAAAACTTTTACTATAGCGACAATGTGGGGAAAGGACCCCGAGGTCCTTTTACGCTCTGTATATTTTGTTTTGCTCTATTTAGCTTTGATAGGCGAATAATATTAGAGATAAAGGTAAATCCTTGAATATACTATAGAGGTAAATATCGACAGCACCTATCTAGTTTTTGTTTTTTTTTCTTTTTTTCTTTCCTTTCTTGGCTCTTATGTTCAGCTTTAAAGCCGACAATTCTGCCACAAACAATGTAGTTCTCTTCGTCAAGTTATAGTATAGTCAATAGTCAAAGTCGTGTCAAAAACACATTAAAATGTGAGAGTGGACCATCACATTTCAATGCTGCGTGGAACTTTATACGGGAATAACAAATTGATCAAATAGGAGTCCTCTCTTTTACTTCTCACTCTCACTACATTATTTTTCATCACCAGCACATTATTACACTAAATCCACACATTAACACAATAATTGCAGCGAAAAATTAATTTTGAAAATGAGAAATAAAGAACGCCATTTGCATCTTTTCGCTTCCTGTCACAAAGTCTAGTTTTTGTTTCCATGTCTAAAAGGATCACAAATGAGGCCGTCAGCGCTGAAGTGGCCTGAGCCACAGTTTTTAACATTCCGACTTAGATCTTCGTAAATTTACTAAAAACATGTTAAAATAAAAAAAAACATGTTAAAGAATCCATAATTTTAAGAAAAAAAATAAACATTGGATAAAAATAAGCTTCCATGAAATATCTACACACATAAAGTCAAACTCATTATTCTAAGAACCGCTATATCTCCATACTGATTGGTCTAGGGTTAGGCCACTTTAGCGCTGACTGCCTCAAATGAATGTGGGCATTATCTCTGCCCCTTTAAAATATTACTTAGGCACTTAATATTTACCTAACTAAGGTAATCATTTTACGAATGCAAATTGATTGGTTAATTATAATTAAATTATTTCATGCAAGTACTCTTACGGCGGATACAAATCTTAATTGTTATATCGACATATATTGCACTCGTAATAACACAAGACAATGTTACGTGTTGAATTAAGTATAAGGTTTCATCTGGTTGCGTCAACACGACAGCGGCGGCGCGTAGACCGTGAAACTCCTTGGTCGCTTCCGCTGGCCGCAACGCTACTGTTGCATTGTTCTATTTTTAAATTTGTCATGAAAGTTAACAAAATTAAGTAGGTAAAATAAGTTTTACGCAAGGTCTTAATGGTTTCATAATTTTCTAGAGGTAGTTTAATATCTAATCAGAGAGCCTTCTGTAGCCTACTTAAGTTAGTGATTATAAATAATTGAACTCCTTTAATTTTGTCTATGTACCTGATTCACTATTTAATTTCTTCAAGACGTAAATTCAATTTTATTGTATTCATTATTTTCAGCCTTCTTTCTTCGCTGAAATGACACATAAAATTACACTATAACGACATTATAATATGTAGATACATATTATTAGGCATACCGGGGTGGGTACCAGAACCAAATAGGGGGACCTACCTATGTTTTCACTTATTTATATCACTTAACGCATTGTTAGAGCAATCAGGGATATAGGTACCTACATACCTATGTATCGACAATTTATTTAGGAGGCAGATAGGTTCCAAAAATAGTATTCAATTAACCTCCTTCGTTTACTAAGCTTTGCTCTTGATAATTATTAGGGGAGAGTGGGAACAATAACACAGTAACACGTTTTGTAAAATTAAACTTCCAATGTAAATAATGATTATAATTTCAAATATCAAAAGTAAACGATGCTTTGGCTAATGATAATAGTGTGACCTTTCTTAACTAAGTACCTACCAATCTAGATATAACAGAACATCTATTTACTTTTAGGTAGGTACGCACCCACTACTTAGTGTTCTAGCTTAGGTATCTTCAGTTAGTAGACCCTACAGCAGATAAATTAAGTTTCGTCTACATTTAGGTACCTATGTATGTAGGTACTAGTTAGAGAACATTAAGGACGGCGGCGACGTAAACAAGCGCTGCTGCTGCAATCTCTATCGCAATGCAATGCAGTAGTCTGTCTCGACAGACTAATCGATAACAAAACTCACACACACAGCCAAACAAAATATCTCCCGCGTAATTTTTTTTTTTTTGCCGCCAAAAGTTACGCTTTCGCCCGACAAATAGAACCATCTAACCTCACTTTCACTTCACAAATCACAATGTCATCGTAAACTCGTTAATGTTTTTTATTTTACGTTTTACGCGAAATATAACACGGAGAGTGTCGATAGATGCGACACAAACAGCGTTCCTTGTGAAACTGCCGGTTCAGTTCGGTGGAGAATGCTTTGCGCGCCCTAGGTATAACCTAGCCAAGTTGAAATAACAGGGTGAACGGGAGCGTGTTCACGGTGGCTAGCTGCGTATGGCATAGGGGCGGGTTTTAAACCCATTCATGCGGTGATCCGAGGGTCTTGTTTGGTGCCGGTTGGGGGATAGCTTCCGCATTCAACGACCGGGCGCTATATGAAAAACATTTTACCTGTTCCTATCATAACGGGGTGCGAATTCCTTTAATGTTTATGGTGTTATAATTGCAATGTACCGATGCTTAGTAGGTTTAGGTATTTGGAAGTTTGATTTAATGAAGTGTGTAACCAGTTAGGTACGTACTTAGGATTTATTGAGATTTATACTACCTTAGTAGGGATAATTATTGTGACTAGTTTATACCTGCAAAAAAAGATTATGTTAATATTGTGAAAAATAGTATTCCGTAGTTAAATTAAATTTTAAATCTTATGTCTAACCTAACCCAACTCAACACGTATTTTTGTGGTGTCAATAAGGCATTAGGATACATGGTAACATTTTTTACGTACTTATAGCCATTACGACGGTTGTTACCTCAAAATATTTTGCCGGGCCGATCGACAATCGCTTCTCAGAAGCGTCCCTTAACATGCCTAAATCCCCAGCTGAAGGTAATACGGCTTTGTTGAAATGCCGAAAAATAATAAGGACGAAAGAAAGGTCAAGGATACCCATTAGTGCATGTCTCTTATCAGCAAACCCTTTTTGTTGTCTATCGCCTTTATCAGCCATTGAATCGCTGTAACAGCCAATCATCCTGTCACTAGTCTACACAAACATAAATAACCGCAAGTCATTTCTAGAAGGTATTCTGCAACAGTGGCGTGCAATTGGAGAGGCCTATGTCCAGCAGTGGACAAATATGGGCACACTTCACATTGATTACTTATTTTAATTTATTTAAACACTCGTGCAAAAAAAGTACACCGGGCGGAAAAAAAAAAACGCTAAAGCATTTGATACCAATCAACTACCAACAATGGATGTTTTATTTTTTTTTACGTGAATTTTTTTATTGGTAGATTTCCTTTAACTACCAACGACTATGTATGAGTTTTCTTTAAAAAAAAATCAACAGAGCGACGACGAACGATTATAAAGTAGTTGCATCTCTTTCGTTTTCAACAATCTATGACAGACAGATTTTCTAAATCATCATTACCAACATCATTGGCGCCCAACGAGTGACCAGTTATGAAGAGTTATGTATTTTAAAATTCTACTACTAATTCGACCAACAAATTTGACAATTCCCATTCACATTATTTTGTACTCTGCTGCAATCAAGTTAGAGTATGTTTTATGAGATGAAGTACAACTGATTGTATTTAATTTTCAGTTTAATTGACATACACGTATGAAGTATCATATTGAACTGTCAAATTAGTCCTTCGAAAAATAAGATTGACATATGTAACCTTGATTTAAAAATAAAAAACGAAACGATAGATTTAGTACAAACTTTATTCAAATCAAAAAATAAAATCTACACTATGAATCTTTATTCATCATCTTATCAATAATATAAACTTTCATTTACCATAAGAACAGGTAACACTTTATACAAATGGATATAGAAAAGGCAGTTCATAGTTTACTTTTTAATTTTATTTAACAAAATTTCTTACCGCCGTCTCTTCGTAAACCAATTTTAAACAAACATTTTTCGATTTAAACTCTACAACGTAACGCAACTTTTATAGTATCAATTAATTAAAAAAAAAAGACTATAGTGCGTTTTTACCAAAAAACCACCAAGTCTCAGTGGTTAGGTTATTTTGTCCGGTGGTCAATGTAAAATATACTCTATTAGGTGGTGTTAAAGTAACAAATCAATTTAGCACCCGTAGTAATAGGTTGAACATTAAAACGGTCTTTATTCTGTACATGTAATGGTTGACTTTTGTTTAGCACCGAACGAAATTTACCGAACAACTGGGACCCCAAAAACTTCCTCGCATATTTTGACAATTTACATGATGTACATACAATATTTTCTTACTTATCTTCATACACATTAAGATACATCATTAGCAATGTTTCTCTTCTTAAAAAGGCACATGTCAATTGTTAGGAATTATTACAAAAAAAATATATGTACAACTAGAGGTTGACAAAGATAAATATTTAGGAAAAAACGCACTATACACGTGAATTTATCACACCAAAAAATTTTGAAAATAATATAAATATATATGTATATATATAAACCATAATGCAAATAAGGTACAACGACCTTTCAAATACGCGATAAGCTTAACAAATTATATTAAATCCTCTTTTACCACTAAATCAATGCATAAAATTTATTCAAAATACATCTATAATCTATATTTAATATTCACTATGCATTTTTGTATTTCGGTAACATATGAGGCACATTATTATATTACAGTTTATTTGACATCATACTAGTGACAGTAATTCTGTCAACGTTAAAGTTTTGTTTCAAAACCTCGAAATAGGTATCATTATATCAATGGTTTTATAAATCACATCATCTTATGCTGTTTTATATGCAGCGCTTGAACTTTCGACACCGTCTGACATAATAATATTACGTTTGTGTGGTAACAACTTGCGTATCTTTACAATTTGTTATAGTGGAGTATAGTGGTCACACAGTGCACATTTTCTCACGAGACATCAACGATGACTTATCATTGCGCCAAACAAACTATTTAAGAAGCAAGGCACAACTGTTGCCTACTGTATATAGGTCTATATACAGTAGTAGTAGTAGTATATCTATATATATATATATTGCCTACTGTCTTATATATAGGTCATTGAATACAAATAAGTATATTTATGTGGGTAATAAATGAAATTAATAAAAAAAAATGTTGTGTGGCTTTATAAAACCACGGTAAAGTGAAACTTTTTTTACATAATCTCGAAACTTTTTCGTCTGTGTGTTGCATGTCGCGCGACGGTCGGCCGCGGAGTAGGGATAAAGTGAAATTAAGACCTTTAATGGAATATCCCAAAAATTTTTTGTTACAAATAATGTGAAAAAAGTTTCACTTTACCGTGGTTTTATAAAACCACACAACATTTTTTTTTATTAATTTCATTTATTACCCACATAAATATACTTATTTGTATTCAATGACCTATATATATATGACAGTAGGCAACCGTTGTGCCTATAATATATATATATATTTGGATGGTTTTCCAAAGTTACGATTAGATTCGTTAAACCTCATAACAGTATACGAGAAAAACTGCGCAGTCTGAATTCAATCTAAGGACAACACAAACTCGATTTTCTTTTCTAGAACAACTGCTTCCTAAAACATATCGATAGCAAAATTTTACCGAGAAAGTTCTATCAGTATCGTGCAAGAAAATTGTACATTAATATGTCAAACGATGTAGAAAGCACTGTGCACCTTTCATAAATAACAGTGTAATTGTTTTTCTAAAGGACACATAAAGAGAACGAAATATCTCTAGTTATAGAAGAGTTAATAGTAACCAATTTGGAGAAATAAAAATATGTCAGAAAAAGACACAAGATATTTCTTCCGTTTAAATTAGTTGATGCCTTTAGAGAAAAAATGACATCCTCAAGTTGAAAGAAATACAGAAACATAATATAACTAATTTTTAAATTATAATTTGCTATTTTCATCTTGGTCATTTTATTATAAAGTGTTATTATAAGATGCGTTTAGGACAATATATTTTTATTGTCAGTTCAAAAAAAAAAAACTTTTCATATATTTTTGTGTACAACCATAAATGTTTATCATTTTAAAATAACCCACTACAACTCTAATTCTCTTTGGAAAAGAATAACGCAAACTCTAATACATCTATTTTATATCGGATGCGATCATAAACTATGTATACATATTATATATTTTTATTATTTCATTATTGATTCAGCATAATTTGTCAAATATAGATTTTTTTACTTACAATAAAAGCGCACTGGGTTATTCTACAATTCCACATCTGTATTGTGCAACACATTATTAGTTTTTATTTTGCGAAATATTAACTATATCCAAATATTGTGAGAAGTAACTTGCTATCTATCTGTAGGCAATGTTCTATTGTAGGCAATAATGCAATATTCTTTAGCCTCTAATATTATGAAAATATATATAATGCAACCGTCTATTGGCGATACAGTTTAAATAACTCTTAACATGTAAAAATGCATTCATTATTTATACAGCTCTGTATGTAAATATGTAAATATTATCTTCAACTACATAATTTCTGTGGTCCTCTTTAAAACATAAGTCACATAGTAAGATTAAATTTTACATTTTGTACTATTGTTTATAATCATAAGTGACCAATACACTATCATTATACTCGTAGACAAAATAGATTCTATAGGTAGACGTTAACTAGGCGTTCGGAAGTCTAAAAAAAATACTTCCCAACAAACGAAAGGAGCAAGACAAAAAAAGAACTTAAAGCAAAGCTATCCAATTCTAACTCAACGTCTAGCTTACGACATAAATTAACAATATAACAACAAATATTACACAAAAATCTTATAACGACGACGATATCTTTGGATGTGTCGCATGCCCGTACGACGGGCGACAATAACTACACTAATCGTACTTTGGCAGTACTTGAAGGCACCGTTATCCCGTACATTCACAGTCACAGGTAACAAAAGTTCACAGACGTTATTTGGCTAGTCTCTTCCTCAGTCTGTTTCTGAGGGCGAGCGCGGGCGGGCAGGCGGCCAGCGCGTCGCACTTGGCGCGCTTCGGCGTGGCGGCGGCCAGCGGCGGCGGCGGCGGCGCGTGGTGGTTGCGCGAGCGCAGCGGCCGGCCCTCGTCCGTCGTGGAGTGCGGCTCGCTGTCGTCAGCGCGGCGCCGCGACCGCGCGTTCTCCTTGGAGCAGTCGGGCGCGGGCGGCGCGCGGCGGCGGCGGGGGGCCGGCGCCGCTCGTGCCCAGTTTCCCGGCTTGCTCGCCGTCGTCGCGCCCGCCACTGCCGCCGTCGCCGCCGGTTCCTTGGAGCGCGTAACGCGCGGTTCGGCGGGCGGCGCGCGGCTCCGCGACAAGATCACGACACGGTCGCGGGCCGCCGCTCTCGTATGAGGACGTTGCGCTTCCTCGTGCGATCTCAACACTCTACCGCTGCACTCCGCCTCCTTCTTCTCCTGCTTCGGCCGCCTCGCCCGCGCCTTAGGACACTCTGTGGGCGAGCTCGACGACACTTCGTTAATTTGTATACACGTGTCGTCCGTTTTCGTCGCCGCACTGTCGACGACCTCGGGCACCTCGGGCACGGACGTCTCCGGCGGCGGAGACGGCGGCCTCGTCGCTTCGGTCTCCTTATCGGGCGCCACCTCCTCGAACAGGTTACTGAGGGTATTCACAATGCTACTCCTATTGAGCAACCTCGACATGAAATAAGATTCTGTGGGGTTGCCATAATTGGTTATAGTATCTGAGGTTTCTTCGTTATTGTCATCGGGGGGAGTGATGGAGAGCCTGCCGTCGATGGTGTTGCAGGGCGGCAGCGGCGCGGCGGTGGCGGCGGTGGCGGCGGCGGCAGCGGGCGGCGCGGGGCGCGCGGCGTCGGAGTAGCGCGTGACGATGGTGAGCCCGCTCTGCGGCGGCGGCGGCGCGGGGGCGGGCGGCGCGCTGTGGGCGGGCGGCGCGGGGCGGGCGGGGCCGCGGGCGCGCAGTACGGTGGCGCGCGGCGGCCCGGGCGGGTCCAGCATCAGTGTCACTACGGACGTGTTGTCTGCTCGCATTCTTGTGCTCGACCACCTGCGCAAATTAAATCTCATTTCAATGCCTCCCTACAATCACACATCAATTTTTCAAAAGAAATGTATGGTCACACAAAATGAATAGAGTTTCTCTCTCCACTGTAGTGGTCATAACTTCTACAGAAGAGAACAATTGGTTTATCCCTGCAGTCAGACTCAGACAGAAGTGACCTTAGACCATTTCAATTGCAATAGTAATTGTAATAATTATCATTGAACTTACCTTTCTAAAGCATGATCAACTAAGCTTTTGGAAGGGTTCAGCCAGTCTCTTGACTGTCCTTCGTTGTTTCCCATAAGTGCCGCTTCATTATGCCTTTCTGTTGCCTGCACCAAGTTCACAGCCCCATCAGGAGCAAGCATATTCCACAGCCCATCAGTTCCAAATATTAGACACCTGGAAAAGCATGAGTTTCAATGAGGAGACTGTATCATTCTGAGTGATATTTGTGTAACAAAATATATCCTATCTTGTATGCTTAGTATACAAGCAAAGACTTGTCTTGAAACAGGCTTAGAGATAGAAGAAACTAGGTATTACTGCGCTGATAAGCTCAATAGAAATGTATAGCTATTTGCATATTAAGCATACTGCAAGAATGAAAAAAAAGATGTAAATCACAACTAGGGATTAATTATCCAATTTTGAAAACTGTCATTTCTTGTCCTTTTATTAGATATTAACTGGATTTTTAATATTTAATAATCTAAAATAAAAATAATTTACTGGATTCTTAATTTAAAAATTTCAAATTAATGTATGTACAAAAATGTAAGAAGTGTTTTCTATAACTAACTATACTAATATTATGAAGTGGAAAAATTTTATTGTTTTTTTTTTGGACTGAATAGCCTCCAAGTAGTTCATTCTTTCAACAAAAAAACTTTCACTGTTGGGATACAACACTATCCCTGGTGAACATTTCACCACAAAATTCCAACAAGATCAAAAAAAAATGTGGCTAACACACTGTAGAGTTTTATACTAGTCGGCGTCACATAAGAAGCAAATTCTGACAGGTCGATTGACATGCGTAGCCTAGACTGATACGTGTTGTACAAAATTGAAAAGATTCAATTTATTTTAGAATCAATTTATGAAATGATGTTTTGGTACCATCAATTATAGTTGTCGTAAAAGTTTTATGAGCAACAATGACGCATTCAAGGTTTCAAAAAGATAAAACCTATTTGTCAGTTGTTCATAATATGTGCTGCAGAGCTTATATTTTACATATTATTATAACTGCATAATTGAAACCATGTCTCTTCGATTCATGAACAAAAAAATCAGATCTCTATTAATTGATGACAATGAGCTAAGAAGCAATAGGACGTCCAATGCTGAGATACAAATGTCATCGCCATACCTTAGTTGTCAGTCATTCTAAAAATTGTTCATGGATTTACCAATGTGTCAGAATTTGCTTCTTAGATGACTCTGACTATCTTACTAATATTATAAATGGGAAAGTGAGTTTGTTTGTGTGTTCCTCTTTCACACCGTACCTACTGAACCAATTGCTTTGAAATTTTGCAGACATATAGTTAGAAGTCCGGTTTAAATAATAGGGTACTTTTTATCCTGGAAAAAATTGATATTCCCAAGGGAAATCAAAAATATTCCTTTATACCGCTATATGACCGAAGTCCACGCAGGCAAAGCCAAAGGCGGAAAGCTAGTAGTGTAATATAAACATGTGCAGGTGCGGCATAACACTGTATCCATGTTTTGTGCGAAGTCCTAAGAATTTCAAATTGTTAAGACATACCTAAATCTTGTCGGGTCAATAGTAAGCACACCAACATCTGGATCAGGGCTTACTACAAACTCATCGTTATTGGGGTTATAACTCCAGAGGTCCCCAAGCGACCTGGCCACTGCTAGGAACGGAATTTCATCCATTGGTGTATTCTTCTTTATAGGGCCTTTATGACCTGGCCTAGGTCGGTTCCACACAACACGAGGTACACCTGCTTTTGATACTACTTTGCCACCAGATCTTTGAATTCTTTCTATTTCAGCTGTGGATTCTGGTTTGTGGTCACATGTCAATGGTTTGGCTACCCAATCGTCACAACCTGCAAAAAAATATTACACTAAAAAACAGATATACTGCACACATTTATTTCCCATGTGGGGTATAAAGACATCAATCTATACTATACTATCATAAAGATAATTTAGAGCCTGAGAAAGGACATAGGCTATGTTTTATCCCTATCCATTGCGACAGGTCACTAAATAGATGGTGTTTTAGTTTGTATGAAATAATGTAATTATGAGAAGGAAATCGTGGGGCATCCACTAGTTGTTTATAAAACATAATGTCTGTTGGGTTTGCTTAATAATTGCTAGTCTAAACAAGGTATTATTTCTAAGCTTTAGCAACCTCTATTTTGTTTTAAATGTTCTTTCCAACCCATTAGGGATTAAGGATGTGAGAATAATATGTTAGTCAAAATACATTACCATCTTTCTGGTATCCCAGGACAATTGCTGAATCGCCAACATGTCCCACATAGATTTTTCCACGTCTTATGAAGGCCACACTAGCCGTAGTGCCTGCTGTACTTGGAAGACCAGTTACTGTTTTTGGCCATTTTTCTAGAAAGAATATTACTTCATTAGAATAGTCGTTGACTTGAAGGAAAAAGAAGAACACATATTGAAATCTAAAAATTATCCATTACAAAACTTGCCAGGCAGCTTTCACTGTATGCTTTTGGGCTTTTGTAATATTGAGGTTATAAATATTGCAACATAACCTTTACCCAACCAGCAATATGAACTGGCAGAAATACTAAACACTCAATTTACTGGGCAGGTGGTTGGTCAAATTGAAGAGCATTTCAATAGCTTTTGTTGATGCCTCAATGTCAAATATGTTAGACAAAAAAAAGAGGATCAAAACAAGGTCAAGTAACATTGTACAATCTCCTGAGCGTCTCCTTGAGGTCACCGCAGAAGAACCTTAGGATGATATGACCCTAGTTTACATCTAGAATATTGCAGTTTGTGACATTTACCTAGTTCTTTCCACATGTTCAAATGGGTCAACATGTAACCATTTCTGATTGCTTTCAGGACGTCCTCATCATTGTCTGACCAAAATTGCCTCTGCTTTACAATCGAGTCCATCAAATGTTCTTTAGCAAATGCCGCTGCCTCGCTGCCACCATGGCCATCGTATATTCCAAAGAATGCATATTCTAAGTCCCTTTCGTCCTCCGTTTGTTGATATGCAACGGAAAACAAATCCTCCATGTACTTTCTCCCGCCTTGGCTACAATGGCCAGTCACACGTAAATTAACACCTATTGAAGCTGGCATTTTGCGAATTACACTTATCAAAGTAAACACAATCACTATATTACTAAATTACAACTATTTCTTTGAAACATTTCGCATTTTGCTTGCACAGAAATTACGAGATGGACTTTTTTGAGTGACGATGTCTGAACGAATGATGAATGGTCACGTGGGCCTATTGATCACAAGTAGCGGTGTCTTCGTCTAGCTTAGTTAATTATATATCAGATAGAAAGAGATGCAACTAAATGTTTTTTCTGAGAAATGAAATGAACGTTTCACAGACGCCAGTCGCCATCTTTGATTATCTTTCATTCCGCCATTTTGTTTTTGGATTTCCGTTTAGTCTTACTGATTTTGATTTCGAATTTGTTACATAAATGTTGAAAATAATATCGTTTCTCCTAATTTCGCAAAACCTTTTATTTCTCCATACTTTTCCATTATAATCATATAAATCCCATCTTCTACTGCAAATATCATTTGAATACGGGGTTTGAATATGAACTTATTGCCAACTTCAATCAGACATCCGGTTAACCCTTCTATCTTCTTAAAAAACATAAAAGAGTTCGGGTTTACGTTTACTGTGCCTAAGCCACTCTGGACTGCAGGGAGATCACAGACGAATTAATTTCTAATTTGTCTGTCATAAAATCCTACCTCCTACTAATTATATAGTCTTACCTGATACAACGTACACAAAGTTTAATGGATGCATGTTAATCTTTCGCGCGAAAATTACTGGACGAATTTTGATGAAACTTTACAATAATAGTCAGTACATCGGAATAAGACATCCGAAATCACTATGGAACACAGCTGGGGTACAGTGCCAGTTAATAGTTTTTTTGTAAAATGTTCATAAATAACAAAAACAGAATACATGTAGGATAAGTACCTTTAATCTACCTTTCAACTAGCAACAAATGAACCAATGTTATTAACAGAAATAAAATAAATATGTACATATCGCACAGTTAGAACAAAAGTGACACAAAACAAAATGTGTCATTTTATGAAATTGAACCTTAACATGAAAGATACAAAACTTAAATTACAAAATCGACATGTTTCGTATTGGGTCCTTTTTGTTCTGACTATGCGATATGTAGGTAGTACCTTACCTACAATAACATGTTTTGACAAAAATATAGGTATATAAGTAAATAGGTACACCTACTAAACATTGTGTATTAAAAATAAAAGATGTTATGTTACTCATACAATTTTCTAATATAAGGAGTTTACCTAAGATATAATACTACAAAGTATCTTATTCTTCAGTAGCCTCCCATGGCTTTGCCGGTCTTTTTAAGTCCCATTGTTTTGGTTTAACATATCTTTCGGGTTCCTCCAATTTTACACCGCCTTCACTTATTGCGTTTAGTAACTTTTCAAGTTTGCTCCCTTTTATTGCCTCTATGTTACTATAAACCTCTGTTATGCCTGATTCAAGACATCTCTGAGCTAACACTCTTCCCAAATTTATGAATGCACAGGTATCTTTAATACTGAATAGCTGTTTTTTCAGCGCCCACTCTGATGTTTTAGCTTGAACTACAGGTCCATTTATGTAGTGTACAACTTGCGCAGAGATCGTTCGGTTGCTTGTTTCTATGACCAATCTAGAAAATAATAATATTGTTGAATATTACTTTTAAATTACTTACATAAACTTATAATTAATTTGAGTTATACACAAAACGAATGATCACAACCCTGGTATAGGATCAGTAGCTTGTGAGCCTGTAAAGTTACGAAATTAATCAACTAACTTATGCCAGAATTTTCTTCCAGGTTTCTCCAAATGATATCCATCTGGTTTCCGAGCAATACACATACGCTCTAAATTGCGAGGATTTCTATTAACAAAATGTTGCGCTGCTGTAGAACTGTTTCTAGTTGATATAACTAAATAGTTTTTTAAGTAATTCATTTTTTTTGTAACAAGTAGTTTCTTCACAAAATCTTGTTTACTTTTTGTTAAATGTTGAGGTTATAGTTTAGTTTGACATTTGCCTTTATTCATTCGTTCTCATTTCCGGCAGAAAATGCCCGACTTGCATCAAGCTCAGGGTAGAAATTGCCATTTGTCAAAAACCACAATGGAATTATTATCAGAACAATAAGTACATGGTATGACGATATTCTGATTTTAATTATTATTTTAAGGCGTAATTCCATTCTTCTTTCGTTCAAAATGTTAACTAACAAATGACCAGGAAAAGGCAGGCTATCGAGATTTGCATATGTCACTCAAACAAATGAAGAATACTGACTGACTGTAATATTGACACTTCGCAACTAATCATTCCTTTGCTAATTCATTCAACTTTCGGTCATTTTCATGTTTTCTGTGTTGCTTTGGCTTTGCCTACGCACGCATCAAAATACTTCCTCGAGTTAATTAGAAACCCGAAGGATTCTTATATTCGTCGCACGTATTACTACCTTATTTGACTGTCCCTTGGTGTGAACGTTTTCGATCGCGAGCTACCATTGTGTAGGATTTCACTGTGATATCGTTTGTGCAGTGCTGCGCTGTGGTTGCAGCGTCGCGGAGTTGTTGTTTTCAGCGCTAGGTGTGCTCATGTCCCGAAACAGTTACGTGCATGTTTTGTAATTGATTATACGCCCACACAGCTGTCCGTTGGTATGCTTGCCTGATTCGCGGAGGGCTGGAATCTATAGTGCATTATGTCACTGAACAAGAGTGAAAAAAGTGTAAAAAGTGTTGGTGTGGGTGATAGGAGTGACCAAGCCGATAGTGCGTCAATATGCTCCTCGGTGACGACCCAGCCAGATAGGCATGGGTTTTTCGGCGGCGCACAGTACAGTCCAGAGCCGTAAGTAACAGAAACATTGAGGAATGTTTGGTATTACACTTGTTGTTTTATAGCAAAAACCTGTTGTGCATTCCTATTGTGTATGTGCTCATTAAATGTGTCTAGTGCCGCGAATTTAGCCAATATATCCAACAAAATAAGAGCTCAATACAATACAAGGACCAGCTTTTCTACTGTTACAAAGTAATATAGATTCTTTTTTCTTTAATTATAAATAGATTCTTTTAGCATTGTGTGGGAATAAGTGTATGTGTTTATACTTCCTGATAGTGATACTGCTGTTTTTAATAACATTGTCTAGGATGGATTGTGATTGTTAGTCATAGTTTGTGTCTACAATATAGTTACTGCAATGTATGACTTGTATGATGGATACATAGACATTCATAAAACATTTGAGTATTTGTGTGTACGTGAAGTTTGGGACTTATTAATTGATCAATATAAATGTTAAATATTAGATGTGTTACTTGAAAACTAGGCTCTAGTCCATCTAGAATTAGTTACAGTTCTAAACTATGCTACCAAGCTAGTACAATAGATACTTTGAATAGTGTAGCTAAAAAAACATCAGCTGTCATATGAGCCTATTGTATTCACACAATTAAAGTGTTCACAATGGCAAAGTTCTTTTAATTTGATAAAAACAAATGCATTTTTCCATTCAGCTTCACTTTTTATACCTATCATACTACATACCTATAGGTGAGTAATGACACAGTTGTGGTATTAGGTAATAAAATATATGGAATGTGTGGCTGAAAAATGCATGAAATTTATGTAACTGGACAAATCTTTAAATCTCAGTTTCATTTAGTAGTAAGTATTCTTACTGTAAGATACTTTGCACTTTAAAGACAAGTACTTATTATTATAAAAGTTTAGATGGATGTTTGGTAATTGTTATTCTTTCACACAAAAACTACTTGCACACATTTAAATGAAACTACATTAATACATTGGAAAATTTCCCATGGGAATTATAAACTAACACAAGCTAACACTGGTGGGTCGATATAGTTATATTATAATCAAGGAGATGAGATACTGAGTTTCCAAAAATAGTGCTAATGTTATAAAAGTTAGTGTTTTGCATATTTTCAAGCTAGGTACTCCCGCAATACCTAGATGCAGTTATTGGTTAATTCACCACCTATATGTAGGAATACACAAAAAACAGATCACAGTGGCGTGCAATTGGAGAGGCCTATGTCCAGCAGTGGACAGGTATGGGCTGATGATGATGATGATTATTATTTTATTTATTTATTTAACACTTTATTGCAATAAATGTACAAAAGGCGGACTTAATACTAATGTATTAGAGGAACTGCACCGAATATGGAATACTTAAGGAAAAACAACAATATCATAATCAAAAATCACATTTATTTATTCACTTTAAGCTCTAACGCCAAGGAAATATAATTGGTCCTTACGTTTTAGCATGAAAATAACAAAAAAATATCTGTCAAACATAACAAAGCTCCTTTAGTAAAATGTCAAAAAAATGCCTGTTTAAAAATTTGGTACCCTATATGGAATAGGGTATTCCATATTAGGGACACACCATGTTAACAAACTTAAACTTAGGCAAAGTATGTTCAGAAGTATATAAACTGGTAGTTACAGTTTAAAAGTCTACGTTACAAAACTAGTCACAATAGAAGAACCACAATTCAAACTTAAATTATTGAATATCACAAAAAACAGTCGGTTTCAGTCTAATCGTCATAATCTTAACCCTCTAGACAAAAATCACAAATGAAGTCAGGGTAGTCAACCCCTGAGCATTCGACATGACACCAAATTCGACAGGCAATGCACTGCACCTTCCTTCCGGCACCTTTTTTATCTCTTTGGTCGCAATATGGACAATAATTGCAATTGTCCGGATCCGGCTTCCCAAGAAATTTCAGACGGAATTTCTCAGGACTGTCGTTCGATTCAGGCAACGAGGCGTTATCTGAATCGGACGACAGTGATATATTCTCGATGTCGGAATCAGAGGAAGAGGAAGAAGAAAGTTTCCTGGTTTTCTTCCTTGGTTTCTTGGTTTTGAGTGCCATCTTGGCAGTTTGACGCGTTGGAATACCTTTAGAGGTTGATGGTTCATCAAACGTCACCTTTTTTATGGGTCTTACTTCCCTCGTGGAAGGCCCCATTGGTTCTTTTTTTTTGGAAATACTGGCTTCCAATTCAGCTTTGTATGGGGATGATGTGACTTTGAATGCAGTGCCAGCTTTTCGTCCTCTATTCGATCTTCTACTTTTTATTTCTGGCAGTGGTATTATCATCTGTGGACTAACGATAGGGGAAGTAATTGTTGGCTTGGATAAAACAACAGGAGACATTTTACCATCTGCCACAGCCAGTTTATCTTCTGGTTTGTTTATATCACAAACTTGCTCTACTGCTACACCTTCGTCTACAGCAAAGTCAGCATCACTGAATATGTTGGAGTTAATTGGGTAAATACCAGTGGCCCTGAAACCACTCAATGCAAGCTCTGCATTTTGAATTTTTATATAAGCTTTCCCAAACAATTCAGCAATGTCGAATGGGCTGACTGGTCTTTGATTGATAAACATCCATTGCCGAATCTCCTCACTGTAATAAGATTTAAGCGCACCCATGACAGTTTTATCTAGTGGCTGTAGTTTGTGAGTAGAATGGGGCGGCAAGCACAAGATTGTGACAAAATTATTCCTTGCGTTGTCTATGAGATTAGCATTGCGGGTGTGGCTATAGTGGCCATCTAAAATAAGCAGAACAGGGTTCTTTACTAAGCTTTGTGTTTAAGATGAAATGATTGAACCAGTCAAGAAAAGTTTCTGCTTGTATCCATCCTGATGAATGGCATCTTGAAATAGAACCGGCAGGTGCTCCCTTCATTAACAACACATTCATTCGCTTTCGGGGGAAAACAAGCATTGGTGGTACAAAATCTCCAGCAGCATTCATGCATAGGCAAACTGTCACAAGGGAGCCTCTCTCAGCAGATGTTAAAGCCCCAATTTGCTTTTTCCCTTTAGCAGCTATTATTTTTGGAAACTTACTCTGAACAATGCTCAATCCGGTCTCATCGACGTTATAAATTCTGTTGGCAGGGAATTTGTGCTGCTCCAACTCAACCTTAAGTAAATCAAAGAATGCTTTGACATTTTCCTTGGTGAATCCTCTTGCCCTAGCAAAAGATGTGCCAGTTGGTGAGCGAAGAGAAAGAACCTCGCCGTGTCTTTTTAGAAAACCTTTTAACCACTTGCGACCTGCAGTCAGCTTATTAAAAGGATGTTGGATGGTATTCCTAGTAGCAATTTGATAAGCAAGCCTCTTTAAATCTGGTCTACTTAAACCAAAGAACCGTTTTTCCATCTCCAAAGCATATTTTACTAATTCACTTTCCAATTGTGGCCCCAACACAGTTTTACGACCCAAGGATATGTTAACTGGATCTGGATTTGAAGATTTACTCAACCGGAACAGAGTAGATCTCGGCACATTAAACAGTTTGGAAGCTTTTTGAAAACCCACCTCTTTTCGGTGTACAGCATCAATAGCCTTTTTCATGCTCTCCTTGTCCCATAATTTCCGTTTTTTGCTATCGGGAGCCATGCTTAAAACAATCTGAAAAAAAAATGGAAAATGGTAAGAAATGTATATTGTCCCCAATATGGAACATATTCCATATTCGGGCCACCGTAAAATCCCATATTAGGCACATCACTACTTTCAATACATAAACAAATTGTCAAAAAAGTTCCCAAATAAAACGAAAAATTAGTTTTAAATAATGTACTTTGATGTATTTATAACTTCAAGAAACAAGTCGGAAGTAAAACCTGCGCTTAAAGAGCAAAATATACAACATTTAGCTTACCTTGTCTATCAATCAAAAAGGCGCGAAAAATTATCTTCACTGGGAACGATCCTACGATGCGCTCGGCTGGCGGCCGGTGACTGCCGCGGGGTGGGGGCGTGTGCGGGAAGGGAATGAGGTTTCGTTCAAAAACTTTTGACGGTTATTTTAAATTTTAGGGCGTTATGCCATAATAGG